>RJWM01009250.1:7374-69044 GCA_004363535.1 Dasyprocta punctata
TTTTTTTTTTTGTTTTTTTTTTTTTTTTTTTTTTTTTTTTTTTTTTTTTTTTTTTTTTTGCGGTACTGGGGTTTGAACTCACAATCTCACGCCTGCCAGGGCAGGTGCTTAAGCCACTGAGCCAAACTCCCAGCCCTGGTTTTTTGAGGCAGGGTCGCACTGTGTAGCTCAGGCCGGTCTTGCGCTCGCGTTGTAGCCCAGGCCGGCCTCGAACTCACAACGCTCCTCCTACCTCAGCCTCCCGAGTGCTGGGATTAAAGTCGTGCGCCACCACGCCTGGGATCTGATTTCTTTTATAGCCTCATGATGTCGTTTCTTTACTTCAGTTGCTATCATTTCAGAAATTTCAGGTGTATGACTTCTAGTTTCCTCTATGTCTCTGTCTCCTGGACTTGTTCTGTGTGGGCTGGAGGTCTGAGATTGTCTTTTGCTCCTTCATCTACATTTTCCTGGGTTCCTCCAAATGAGCTGGCTATGGGGTTCCAGGCACTTCCTGTGTTGGCTGCCTGACTGTGGTGTAGGGGAATGGGCCAGGCACCTCGGTTTCTTTGAACCTAGGTTCCCTGGTAGGTGATGGGGCACAGGGTAGGCTTCTCTGGACCCAAACAGCTACACTGAGGCTTTTCTGATGGCAGTGGGCATGTGAGGGCCTGATTGACTGCTTCTTGTGGCTCATGTTTGCTACCCTATTTTATTCTTTTGCACTTTTGTCTTGGTACCCTTTTCATTTGGGCTGAATTGGGCTTCAGTTCTTCTTCCATGCCAAGAGATAATGACCATGCAAACGTTATCAACGTTTTCAGATTAACTGTATCTCTACTCAAGAGCTTACAAGTTGAGAAGTGGTGGAACCAGGATTCATTTCTGGTGGCTGGGTCAGGGGCTATGGGCATACAAACTGCCACTTGGGGTGGACACAGGGTTTTGTGCTTAGAGCATTCATTTCTCATTGTTGCTTACTTCAAGTGATAAGAACCAGGGTTTGCTTACTGACTTCACAGTTAGAAATAGTGAATGTTAGTATGGTATGGATGGTGTAGTAATTTGAGACACAAATTATCTCACAGTTCACTGTAACAAAGGAACACAAATGGACGTCTCCCGCTTATGAAGTTCAAACAGGTGCTACTGATTAGTGAGTGCCTTTATTTCCAGAGATACTTCAAGAAGCTGTTCCCTTTCCATCTGTTGCTTCTATATTTTCCTCTGCACTCAGAGACCTTTGCTAGGTGCTTGTATCTGGGGGCAGGAGTGAGGCGGGGAATGGCTATGCTACTCTTAGAAGCCTGTGCCTTACAAACGAGGGTTTATGAGAAATTCTGCTTCACATGATTGCAATACAAATAAAACTAAAAAATGTTTACTTAAAATTGAGCACGTTGATAGGAGAGAAACTTTAACCACCCAGATGACACTCCTTGACTCCTTGAAAAAAAGAGCAACTATCTCCATTTAGGATAAAATTGGCCCTATCTCCAAGTATTGATATGTACAGAGCTGACCAGGCTATTTCTTTGTCCCTTCAATTGGCTTTAAGCAACGTAAATTGGGCTGGCTGAGGAGCTGATGTGTAATCTCTGAAGCAGAATGACAGGTCAGTGTTACCCCACACAGTGACTCCCCAAATGTGTGGTTGAGCTGGGCGGGATGAAGAGACGGGTGATGCTCCATGCTGTCAGCTGGGACTGAGCCTCAAGAAAGAGGCTATGATTTCCCAGAGCAAACAGGATTGTACATCAGGACTGAAGCACCGACCCTAAATTATTAGATTCTACTTCAGTTGTGTTACGCAGATTATTCTCTCTGCATTTCTTGCCCTCTGCATATCACAGAGGTGATCCCAGACCTCCTTCCTAGCCCAGCTCACAGTAGTCATGGCAGTCACGTATTTACCACCACTCTCACTGTCACTTGTCCCCAAGCCACTCCCCTCATGGAGAATCAAGAAAACCTGGGTTGGGCTCTGACTGTGGCCTTTGTTCCAGTGAACACCATCTTGGCTGGACTCAGGACCCCTTGGCTCCCCACAACTACATATATGTCTTAGTGTCTTTATTCTTGCCTTGGGTTGCACTGGAAGTGGTAGATTGGAATTAACTCACCAGAATTTCAATAACTTCTCCTTGGGATTACAAGTACAAACCTTTTTGGACTGCAATGAGGATAGGAAAGTGTTCTCTATAGTTTTACCCATGTGATGGCTAGAAAAATATCCTACACGAGAGCTTTTGGTTCCATAATTTCAAACTTTGTTTCTCTTCCACTTTGACATACTTTTGGTCCTACACACAAGAGTAAACATTCATATGCGATATGACCTATTTGTGTCACCATTCCAGATAAGTCAGTCCCTAAAGGATCTCATTCCTAGAATGAGAATCTGCTCCCATGTCAGTGACTCTATCATAGTAGTTTCTACTCTCTTGGAATGTCCCTTCTTTCAATTTGCAAACTTCCCTCTCTTCAAGAGTTTCTTCTTCAGACTCCCTGACTTCTTCAGTCTTCCTGGGCCTCATTCTGTTGAGTGAATAGCAGTTACTATTTCAGGGTGGTTTTAACTCTAAGGGATATCTTACCTAAGGCCCCTCTTTCACTTTACAATTAATTTGTCCTAATGCATATGGGTCTTGTTTTTGTAGCTTCTCAAAGGTAACCCCCTCTCTTAATCTCTGCATCCTCCACTGAGCCTAATGTAAGTCTATACAAATACTAGGTCCTCTGTGACTATCTGGTGATCTGTGTTTCTTTCGGGAGGGCCAGAGTGAGGGGGGCTATCTGCAGCAGTGAAGATGGCCTTCCCTTCCCAGGACTCAGTGGGGGACAATTTTCCCTCACGCCCCTACCCTGTGCAGAGAATGTAGTCTCCATGCTGAAGTTCAAGTAAGTGGTGCATGCTAAGATCTCAAAGCATGACTCTCGAGAGGAAAGATGACATTATTTAGAGTCACATCACAATTCATGTAATCTCTTTCCAAACTAGATAGCTTCGTCTTCCATACAACTTCCTGTTCTGCCTTATCCCCCATAAGATCACTTTGCTAGAAGTGGCAGATGGGGGTATGTCTGTCCATCTCATGCTAAATTGGCATCTTTGCAGAAATAAAACAAGTTGATAAAGAAGGACTCCTGCTTCCTTTTTAAAAAACCCTGTGGCAGCTCTTTTGAACGTTGCCTCTGAAGCGTGCTTTCCCATCCCTCTAAAGACGTTGGTCCTTTGCTAACAGCAGAGGTCCTCCTTGCTCAGCAGAGCTCCAGGATTAAGAAACCACTCATTCTGAGAGGGGGAGATGCTGACACCTGTGTGGCCTAACCCAACAACTGCAGAGCTGGTGTCTGTGCTGTGGCTGGGTTGGTGAGGTCATGCTCACATCTCAGAGTCCTA
The DNA here is from genome assembly GCA_004363535.1 of Dasyprocta punctata. Lineage (NCBI taxonomy): Eukaryota > Metazoa > Chordata > Mammalia > Rodentia > Dasyproctidae > Dasyprocta > Dasyprocta punctata. Next base: position 10,757 of record RJWM01009250.1, read on the forward strand.
ATTAGCTTCCAGTCAGAGAGAAAAGCTCAGAAGCAGCAGCACTGTGCCCGCACTTACTATGGGAAAATATATGCAAATTACTTGGGTTAAAGATAAGAATGTATACTTTAGAAAATGAGAAGCTCTATTAAAATAGGATTATTAAACATGGTTAAATGCATTACTGACCTTGTCACAATGCCAAACAGAGCAACACTGTGATCAGTGAGAGTACAGCACTCTGGGATACAGAACCACAAGCTGGCTGGGTCCTGGCTTGCTCCGCTTGGACAGCAGGGAGTGGCAGGAGCCAAAGCCCATGCTAATCTGAGTGTGGCTGAGACCTAAGCCCATGAGATCGGGACGAGCTCTACCCTGTGCCACCCACCTTTTCCCATCTGTATCCGTCTCCCACTGTGCTATCAGACGCTCCAGATGGAGCTTCCTGTGCACTTGCTAATTATTATTATTATTTTTATCTCTTCACCCATAATGTCTCCGAGTCTTCTGGCACTGTGACTGTTGTTTCTGTTGGGAAGAGATGATAGCCTTCTGAAGTGGCGAGGGTGATGTTTCTTTGTGAGCTCTCTGGTGTGATGTGAATACTGTTTAAGTTTTCAAAAAATAATAATTATGTCCTGAACTTTAAAAAAGTGAATTTCTTTGTAATTAGTTCTAGTGTTTAGCACTGCTTTGAAATTCACTAGGGTTCATCCTTTAAACAATGAGAAAAGATTCAGCTTGTTTTCCTTGCTTGGGACCCTTTGAGATGAAAAGCATTGTACAAATGCAAGCTATTATTATTCCACCCCTCTCCAGACACTGTGTGTGTACTGAAATGCATATCAGCTGACGGTGAGTTTTGGCTCAAAGGAAACAGCAAAGTTATTTCTAAATTTGCCCAAAGTCTGTCTGTTTCCTTGGAAATGGAAGCAGCATCCTGCGCGGAGGCTCCTGTTGGTTTTAGTGGTTACAGTGGCCTCAGCGGGGTGGACACTGCCTTTCAGACCATACTTATACTTCTCCCTAAGTATTTTTGATGAGGTTGGGGAGTGGATGTAGGTGATGGCTAGAGAGGTCGCACAGATTTCCTCCAAAGCCTTGCCTTCCTTAGCAGGACCTTGGTCACTTAGATCTCTGGCAGTTGGACACTGTCATTGGATGGCAAGAAGAGAAAATCTGTAGGTCTCATCATTGTGGCTTTACCAGCTTCATTCCTAACTGGAAGTTTTGAATACTGTTTACTTTCCCAACAGTTAACGTTGACTGGTCCCTCACAATCGGAAGTCATAGTCACTGCTCTTGTTACCCTTGTGGGACAACGACCTGCATGGGTGTCCATGGCACAGGCCACAGTTCAGGGGACTGTGGGGAACCACAGGGGACTGGGAGTCTGAATGCCGAAGGAGCAGACAGTAACTCTGTGTGCATTTGGTGAACTTCCATGTCTACTAGGGTGAGACTGACAGCAATTTGGGCATTTTTGTTATAATTTAGAAATGAGTGATAGCACTAAGCCTTTTTTCTCCTTCTCCTGCTGAGCCTCTCAGGGGAATTTTGGGTGCCTTAGATCAGTGGCATAGGAGTTATCGAGGCATCTTTTCCAGGTCCTGAGTGGATCGTAGTTCCTAAATGGCTCTGTAAGGCTAAGGCTTTGCCATGTGTTTGTTATCTACTCTAGAAACTCAGGGGTTTAAACAGTAATCACTGATTTGCTTACAATTCTTTCATCTGGCCGTGACTCAGCCAGCACAGTGAGACTCTGTCCCCTGCATCCACTTCGACGATGGCTCACAACGATGGCCATGAATATTTGGCTGGCAGGTAGGGTGCCAGGCTCTTCTCCACAGGATGCCCTGTGTGGCTGAGTTGGGCTTCCTCAGAGCAAGGCCAGAGAAGTCAGGTTTCTTACATCACAGCCATGGGCACCAGTGTGTGAAGGCAGAAGCCGCAGAGCTCAGGCTTCTTCTTCAATTAAGGGCAGCTGGGGCCTCTCAGTTGGGAGAGGCCTGTGGGGCAGGCAGCTCCTGGTGTGGTCATCCCCCTGCTTCTCGGAGCCACCCCTGCCCGGACATCCCACTTGGCATTCCCACTGCTTCAAGTCTGAGGAACTGGCCTTCCTCCTGCTCAGGCTTCCAAGGACTGAATTCCTTCTTTCCAAACTTTGCCCTCTTGGCAGCCACAAAATGCCTTGCTCTGCCTCGCTGGTGTCTGCACCATGGCTCTGGTGAGGTGCCCTGGAGGCCACCTGCTCGCCTGTGGCCCTCACCGCACCCCTGACTCCCACACAGTGGCCTCCTTGATTGGTGGACGTGTCCTGAGGGGTGTGGGAAGAGCGAGATAGGCAGGAACCTCTCTCCTGAAAGGTGGTTTTGCTTGAAAATACAGATGAAAGAGCTCTCACTGCAAACACTATTTTTATATAAAAGCTTTCACACACATAGAAGCTAATGTGAGAGCTCAGTGGTGAGCTATAGGCACGGCCTCAGGAGGCTAGTGTGCCCCGGAGGACCAGCTGCTAAGGCCTCCTGCTGATGGCGAGACATGGGGGGCACCACGGTCAGGGCCTGCGGGGACCACAGGTGCTGAGTCCCTCGCCAAGTCTGGTGCACCTGTAAGTCATTATAGAATAATAGGGGTGCTTTTTTATTTGTCTCAGATCTTAGCCCAAGTGCCATGGGGGTTATTTATTCTCTAATTTATTTTTCCTTTAATGATGAAACTATATATACTTGTACAATATGATGTTTTGAAATATGTATACATGATAGAATGACTAAATCAAGTTAATTAATGGATGCATTACCTCACACACATATTTATCATTTTTTTGAGGTGGGAACACTTTAAGTCTATTCTCTTAGGAAATTACAAGAATACGCATATAATTATTGACTATGATCATGTTGTGCAGTGGATTTCTTGAACGTATGCCTCCTACCTGACAGTTCCCGCCCTTTGGCCAGCATTTCCTGTCCACCCACACACCCCAGCCCCACCCCCTGCCCCTGGTAACTGCCATTCTATCACTGCTTCTATGAGAAGATGCTCTGTTTATGTGAGATCATGCACATGCCATGGCGTTCACATCCTGTCCCACCTTCAGGGCATCCCAGAGGTGAACACAGCTCTCGTCGTCCTGGAGTTCTTGAGTCCCAGGCCAGCTAATGTTCTTAAAGAAAGTCATGTTTTGGGCTCATTGGAGATGTTCAGTTTTTCACACCTGCCCCCAGTACTTTTTCCCTAGTGCTGTAGACAGAATTAGAGAAACCATGAGATCTTGAACCTTCTTTTTTCACCTCTAGTCTGGTCCCTTGGAGTGGGCAGCTTTTGAACCTGGCCCAGGCAGGCTGTAAATACAGCTTAGGTGCATATTGAAAACCCAGTGTTAATGCTTCTGTGCCCAGTGTTCCTCTCACCTCAGGTCCTTAAGCTGGGAGCTGGGAAACTGCACAGAGCACCGAAGTGCTGTGAGCCCAGTGACCTGCAGAGGAGCCCCGGTGCATAGCTGAGTGCTTTGCTCGCTAATTTTCCATGGGACTGTATGGGGGGGCGGGGGGGAGAAGGGCAAAGAGGGAGGGAGGTGGGGAGAAGGAGAGAGAGCAGTCTACCTGCCACCTGTAATAAGTTAAAGCAGAGCTAGTTACTCAGAACAAAGCATAGAGATGAACTGCGGAGCCGCAGCTGAGGCTGGTGCAGATGCAGGGAGCAGGCTCCCCCGTCCTTGTTTTTTCTACTCACAAGCGCGTAGGAGAAGGGCTGCTGCGATAGACTCACTTCTCAAGTACTCCATGAAATAGCCCCTATCCTGTATATTGGTGGAGGTGACTCCCAATACACAGAGAAATATCCTGCAGATTTTCTTTTTTGGTAAGATCCTGATCAAAAGTAAGAATGCTCCACAAATGTGTTTGCCATATTCACTTTTATGTAACAATGTCACAGCTGGGCTCCAAAGCATCGGCTTCCTGCATGTTGTACGTGTGCCCTGGGAATGACGAAGCAGGTGGCTAAATTGATTAGTGGAGAGAATATTTATTCTCCACTTTGAATAAAATGAAGTCAGATGGGTCAATAAATGAACTCCGTGGAGGCCACTGTTATCACCGCTATTAAAATATTAACACTATATGCTTTGTGGCTGCCTCATTGATCAACTTTTTTTTCCTATTAAGTTAGTTTTCAGGCTGAGCTCTTTCCCAGGTGACAGTCACACCAGATGATGGTCAGGCTCAGTGCTAACTTTCTTGCAACACACTAAGTGGGGTCCATGGAAACAAACGTCTTTGGGATGAAAAGAAGGTTGCAACCTGAAGCACAACAAGCCCTTTCATCTCTCAGCTTGAGAAATCACCGCATTGTTAAATCTCCCTCAATTGGTATTATCTCCGAGGATCTGTACAGTCACTGAGCAAAGTTCTCACACGAGCTAATCTCAGGGCTCACAGATTAGCCAAACATTGCTTCTCTCCTGGGCTGACTCTATCCTTCCACCTTTGTCACAGTGACCCACCTGTCCCTGCCAGTAAAACTGGATTTTCTGTTTGGCAGAAGAGAAAGAAGTTGGTGGATTTGTTGGGGTACAGGTGAGGAATCTGTGACCCTGCTATTGATCTGTCTTTATTTGATTATGGAGGTTCGTCTACTTGAGAGGGCAATAGTAATTAATCTAGGTCCTCAAGGCAAACCACCATATGTGAGTGTGTGTTTCTAACTTTTATTAAACATTTTCACAGCTTACTGTTGACACTAGCCCTCTGGAGTCGCTAATAACACCTGCCTTGCCCCGGGCCTGAAGACCGAGGTGGGGCCACTCATTTTCACAGCAGGACCCTGGCTCAGCTCCTCAGGCCACCTTACACTTTCTGGGAGCCCTGGCAGCAATAGCTCAGGTTGGAGAGGCTCCAGGTGCAGCCTCCAGCAGACGTGAGTGACCCAGGACAATCTTTCGGGGTGCTTCAGCCTGTACCTCAATCTCTGTCCCTGAGGGTGGTTTTTTTTGTTGTTGTTGTTGTTTTTTTTTTTCCACAGCCACATAGGGCTCTGGCTGGTTATATCTGAAACTGCTTTTTTTTTTTTTTTTGGTATAGCCAAAGTTTTGATTTTGTTTCTGACATTTCCCTTTTCTTGGATTTCCTAGTGAGATTATTTTAAAATGGATTGCTTTGAGTGCATCACAGCTTCTACTGGGAAGAAATAAAATCACTATTGACCTTGTAATCTATATCTTCAACTTTGACGTTTTTCTGATTTCTAGATTTCTGTATTTAAATTAGATTTATAATAGGCATCACACATTGTGTTAATTTTTTCCCCCTCCAAAGCTGTCTCTCACCACTGCACAAGCCTGCGTCATCTCATAAAATTTGTATTTCAGTAAGCTGCTCGGACCCCAAACATGGGACTTACATGTTTCTTCTCCTCACTTAAGGCTGATACTTCTGCCTTGCTGACAGCAAAACATGTATTCAGAATTGCCAGTTTTCACCACTGCTACCGGTATCCCCGTGGCTCAGATGCTGCTGCCAACTCCTAAATTTCCAGTTCGTCTGCCTTGAGAATAATCCACAGGGCTGCCCTCAGGCCACTTGCTTGCTGGAAACCCTTTCGTGACACCCAGTTGCATTCAGAACCATGTTCACAGGCCCTCGAGGCCTGTTATGGTTAGTTTTCTTTATTTCTTGCCTCGTTTGTGTTAATCAGCTCCTCTGCCTTGGAATTTCCAGTTTCCTCTCCTCTTCTCCGAGCTGGTGAATTGCTCTACTGTCGCTCTTCCTGTGGGTCTTCGCTTGCCTTGACCTCTCACGTGCCACTTGGCTCGTTTTCATCTCAAATGTTTTCGCCCTTCAGAAATCTCTTCTTATCCACAAATAAATAAGTTTTAAAAATTTAAAAAATATTTTGTATTTCTTACTGGGAAAAAATTCCGAGCAATGAGTACCTGTAGTCAGTGGAAGTTTTCTTGGTCCTTCCTGTAGCGAGCACAGGTCTTTGTCATGGAGATGGAAAACTTCCTCTGACTACAGGCATTCATTGCTTCACCCCAGACCTCATGCACAAGGCCTCTGTGAGCCCCTTTGCGGTGGTGGGATGAGTTTTAGGGCAGGGTTTCCAGTGTGGACGCTGGGGTCACATCATGAAATCACAGAACCTTAGGCCTGGAAAGGACTTTAGAGGTCGCCAGCCTGCCCCTGACTGATGTTCTTCCTTTTTCTCTCTTGCCTTCTCCCCAAACAGTGACAGGGGTCTGCCAGGTGTGAGGCAGCACCGCAGTGTTTTCCATTTTAGAAACAGCTCTGATTCTTGCAAAGCTTTCCCTGCAGTTGCCTCAGTATCTCTCTTTGTCTAAAGTTCACTCCTTTGGCCTCTCTCAGGTTCTTCTGGGACCCCATGGAGCAAGTTTAGGGTCAAAAAGACAGCTAGGCTGCAAACCTCTAGGAGTTAAGTGTCTAAAGTCCTTAATAGAAATAGCCTTAGCTTATTGATATGTCACGAAAGGAAGTGACTGAAGCGGGGGGGCGGTTTGTACCAGGAGGCATGATTCTCTTTTAGATGTCCTCACTCTTAATTCTTAAAATGATGCCATAGAGACACCTTTTGTTGTTGTTATTTGCTTAAAACCAAGGGAATAAAAATATATTCAGCCCTAGAAAATTATAAGGAAAGCTCCCAAATTATTTGGAAAATCTCCAAATGATAGAGGCCTTTTCCGAGCCTCTTTCTAATATGATTTTGAAGCATTCATTCAGAAAGGTCACAGAAACACAACAACTCTTCTTTAGCAGGGAGCAGAGGTCATGCAGGTTGGCTTTGTTTGTTTGTTTTATTTTTTTAGACAGGGGTCTCACTATGTAGTCCAGGCTGACCTTGAACTCACTAGCTTAGGCTAGCCTTGGACTCATGATGATCCTCTCAGATGCTGGGAAAACTGGCATGTACCACCAAGCCCAGCTTTTGCAGGTTGTTGATGAAAACAGTGTGAGAGCACTCAAATCCTTCAGCTATTGAATCAAAAGAGGGAGTATTTTTGTAAACTTCTGTGGATGAGAACCTGAAATTCTATAGCCATTCTTCGGTCTGAAGGAACTTTCTACTGCTTCTCAGCACTTACTTTCCCAGCAAAGCACCAGTCATATGTTGGATGGGGTGAGGAGGCCATGTTTCATTTTCCCCTTCAAAGCTTAGCTTGGGACCTGTTTTGTCAATTCCGCTGATGGGTTTGGGTCAGATTCCCTGGTCACTAATGCCTTCTCTTGACCTAGCACTTCGAAAACAGAAATGGGCCGGAGGTTTCCTGGCCTGCTTTCAATGATGGCATTATTTTTTGATTCATCAAATGGAACTGTAAGTCCAATCAGCCATCTGGCTTAACTTAATTTCCTGTCAACCCAGTGTGAATTCTTTTTATATATTAATATACATACTTATAAATGCACACGAATGCTGCTAGTATATGTCCATAAATCAGTTTAACAATTCAGTGCCCCTTGAATTCTGTGGCTGGACAAAGAATATGTTGTTAGTATTGGGTATTACTATGAGAATAAATGTCAGTCCATGAAAACCTTCTGTGTGTAAAAGCAAAGAGTTTCTGCATCTAGTGATGTTGCCCAGGGAAACACAGTATCTAGAAACTGGGGAGGGTGAAGTAGCAGCCAGGTTCTGGGAGAAACAAGACCCATGCGATAAGTTGTGGGAGGGGAAACATGTCCTTCTCATCCATGGGGGTGGTCTGCATGTCCCTGGCTTTGGGAGCTGAGGCCAGAACCGGTGGTATGTAAACACCCGGATTCCCTCATGCCCGGGCAGCGAGTAGAGCCAGTACAGACAGAGTGCCTTTATCGTCAGCAGAAGGGAAACGAAAGCTCAGTTAAGTATGTTACCTAAATGGATAGGTAAATCCAAACCACAAAATGCTGTAAAGGTCCTGCCATTCAGTATGACATGCAGAAAAAATGATTTAAAAAATGAAATCCTCTGTCTTCCCTCATGAAAATCATCCAAATAGCAAGCTCTTCAGATAACGCACATGGCTGCAGGGCGAGTCTGCTATGGGCACATGACCCAATTCTCCCTCACCCCATCGCCCAGGGGCCAGTGCCTCAGGACCACCCCTGGCTCTGGCCTCCTGTCCCCTTCCATCAGCTTTATACATTTTCCTCCTATCTCCTCCTATGGCTAAAGGCATCTGGGAATGAGGATGAAAAATTATGGCATGATCAGGAGTGTTGCAGGGGAAAGTTTTGCTGTTTGACAGTTCATGCTACAAACTGTTCTCAGGTGATTTTATTTCATTTGTGACTGTGAGGGAATGAGGGGTCATGCACCCTATCACAGTAGCTCCTGGCCACATGTGGCTATTTATATTTACATTTAAGGTAATTAAAATGAAATTAAAATTTCAGTTCTTTAGTCGTACTAGCCACACTGCAAATATCGAAATAGCCACACAGATGGTGAAAATATGCAGCATTCCAACATCCCAGAATGTCCTACTGGACGGCACCCCAGGAGGTCCCGCTGGACAGCAACTCAGGAGATCCTACTGGACGGCACCCCAGGATGTCCCGCTGGATGGCACCTCAGGAGGTCCTGCTGGATGGCACCACAGGATGGCATTGCAGGATGTCCTACTGGACAGCACTGGCTCTATTTAGAGCCCAGCTTTCTACCCACCTCTTCCATTTCCCAATACATCCTCTAGAACTATGGGCAGCCCTGGCTGCTAGCATTTTTGTGTTTGAATATTACCTGTATCAATCCTTCCTTCTCTTCCCTCATACAGATACACACACACATATACATGATGCACACATTACACACACAGAGAGGCATACACACTTTCTTTAGAGTTGAGAAGAGCAAGTAAACTGAGCCTAAAGTGAGTTTGTTTGGGTTTAGTCAGCTTTAAATATATAGGCTAGAAAGGGGACCTCTATCATACTTAAATTGAATCTATAAAAAATTAGGAATTGTTCGAATATATATATATATATATATATATATATATATATATATATGAAGCATTCAAATAGAAATACACTAAATCTTCGAAAGCATGACCAACAGTTTCTGGGTTAAATTAAACACAGGCTTGCTAATAACAAATGTTTTACTCCAGCAGCAATGAGCTGCACCGAGGGAAAGATTTTATGGCTCACTGAGCCACTCTCGAGCCCTGTCTGTGGTGGGTAGCCTGGGAGGTGGCTAGGCTGGGATGTTTCTTTTGTCCAAGGTGACCTCTGATGGACTCACCATTTTCTCTCTGCAATGTAGTCATTGTCCTTTGTATGTTTATGACCTGCGACCTCTTTCTCCAAGCCAACTGCTCTCTTCTCTGCTTCACACTTTCTCTGAGGATCTTTCTGTGCCCATTTCATCTTCAGTTTCCCCTTCTCCCCACCTTATCTCTAGTTTGCAAATGACTCCCCAATGACTTATTCTTTATATAAGCAGGATAATTATTTTATCCCCAGAACAGTGTCATTTGGGGGAAGAGAAAAAGCTTTCTGGAAGTGCTCAGGAGTGGTAAAAAGGCAGATTTGGTTATAAACACGGTTCTTCATCCATAAAGAAGGACCACAGGCTAGTTATTCTCATCACTGAGTTTTAGTTTTGTCAGTAGAATAAAGACGAAGACAGACAACATGGGCAAAGGCCTGCAGACAGCAGGCAGTTGGTCTGTCTTGGCTTTCCCTGCCTGTTTAAACTGAAGACACTCCATTATGTCCACTGTACATTTAGGGGGAAAGCCAGCACCAATGCTCCTTACTGATCTGTTGCCAATAAACAGACAGAGATACGTGCTAGGACTTCTGCTCTCTCTACCAAGGTGGTTTCCTGACCCTCCAGTTCGAGTTCCTCTTGCAGCCACCACTGGGAAGCTGGAGCCACATAAGCAGGGTGGTGGTGTGTGGTGTGGACATTAGTAGACACCAGTCTAGGGTGAGATGGTGGCCAGGTGAGTGAAACAATGTCATCCACTCTTACATGTTGCTTCACACCTACCGCAATCCAATCCAAGTATGGTCTTGAGGTAGGATGTGCCTGGGATCTTCCTTTGAGGAGAGAAGAACTCCGACAGGTTCATGTTAGTTTCAAGCCAGGGACTGGTGACAGCCACATGGAGAGACACTTACAAAAGTTTGCCTTTGTCGCTATGGACTCAGCGCCAACCTTTCCACCTCTGGGATGACCTTAGGCCTGTTGTTCCTCAAATGTCACCACCATGAAGCGTGAGAATGTGCGTGGGTGGAGGTGCGTGGCTGTGTGGTGAGAAGCGAGCCTCAGAGGTGTGTTGGGGTCTGAGGATGGTCACAGGCAGGGTGTGGGATCTCCCACTGCAAGGAAGGTGAGAGTTGGGGGAAACCAAATGAACTGTGCTACACACACTGTGTAAGGATCCACTGGCCAAATTCATGACGAGGTTAGAGGTGGGAGGAGAAAGACGTCTGCACAAGAGAGAGCTCAGCCAGGAATTTTCCCAGAGGTACCTAGTACTATCCTGCCCGGAGAGTTCTGGGTAAGTCAGTCAGTGATTGTTGGGAGCTGTTGCAACTGGAAATTGAACACACGTGCAAGGCTGCTGTATTGCCGGGGCAAGATAAGGTCACAGCTGAGGATGCCTGGCTCCAACTCCAGTTAACTAAATAAAGACTATAGCTGCAGGCATCTCAGTCCTGTAGTGAAATGCAACATGGAGATCTTCTGAGATACTTCTCCTAAATTAACATAATTTGTTACTTAGGGAAGTCCTTGAACCACTCCCAAGGTCTGTTCAGTTTCCTATGTTTTCCACTCTAACCCCCTAAATAAATACGGGTTACCCAGAGACATCCCCTGTCTTAGCCACCAGAGTCCCCAAACTCTGCAGAGGGTTTTGATCCTTCTGGAGCCCTGAAATCATATCACTTATCTCATTTCTTTAAGCCTTCACTGTACACTGGTTTGGGAGATTGGGGACTTAGGCCAGGTCCCTGATAAGTGATTGATAGGATAGGGAAATAATTAAAAATGTGTAGTTGGCTTGGTTAACACAAAAACAGAAAGAGAATAATAAATAAAATATTAACACTCTAAGAAAAATTAGACATCCTAAGATATATTACTGACAAAATCAGGAGGATAAGGGTCATATTGATACACAGAATAAAGAAAGTTGAAAAAAAGCTATGATAATTAAAGAAACAGTTGCGGATAATCAGTCACTTACTATTTTTCCTATTTGTGCAGGAAAATTTGATGATCCATGTTACAGAAAAGACTGATGATGTAAGATCATTTTGTGTATAATTTTTTTTAAGTATGAATTTCGTTCATAAATCATCTTTTACAAGTTGCCAATGGCTGCAGCATGGTCTAAATTTTCAAACTGTGAATTGTAACTCACCTACTGGGTCACAGAATCCATTTAGTGGGTCATAATGGGCACTTGAAAAATGTAATCAGATAGAAACTACCAGAGTGCCCTCCATAAAGGAAAGGGAATACTGTTTTGTGGCATTTGCTTTCATTACTACTACTACTATCATTATTATTTGTGCATGTGTGTGTGTCTACAGTGAGTCTGTGGTTGAAAAGTTTGAAAGACACCGACATAGATGACTTCACACAGACCCTTCCAATTATCCTTATGTTAGTTTGGGTTCTATACATGAAGATGATTTTGCTGGATTTCAGGTAATTTTTCCATCTGGGAATAGTATTACTTTCTGTTGTGTAGATACAAATGAAACTGTCTCAAGTTTGGACTGCCGAAAAGATGCTTAATTATTAAAAAATAAATAAAGAGGAAATATCATTGGTCTCATGTTTAAGGTGTTTCAAAAGTGTGGAGCTAGTAGCTACAACCCTCCATGATGTGAAAATATTTCTTCTATATTTACTGCATGAATTTATCAGAAATATCTGATTAATTAGGGGCACTCTTACGTGCATGAGATAAATAAATGTTTGTGTGGATTTTTTCAAGTCCATTTAGACCTACGGGCATTGGAAACATTTGTTTGCATTTCTCAGTAATAAACTTCTACACTAACTTTGTACGTCATGATTCTTTATAGCACATTGAGTACAGAATTTACAAGAATGCACATGATCTTGCTGGCTTTTCACACACTAATTTCATAAGCAGGCTCCAGTCTGCCTTTCCTTATTATGTTCCTTTGCTATTATCCATAAAAGCCCAGTGTGGGGCACGTGGATGATGAAGCACTGTCTCAACAGGCCAGCTACGCTGCGTGGGTCCCACAGACTGACGGCTGCCAATGTGCTGTTGTGCTGGGAAGCCAGCTGGGTCCCTCACACCACCTTCCCCAGGCACTGACCGAGATTCTGGTGAACCTCATGAGGGATTCCTGACACCTGACTGCAGTCTGATGAGATAAACAAGGTTTTTAGTTTTTTATCTGTAGCCCTAACAAAATTTCATTACTACAGTGTTTTTTCACTCTGGTTATACTTGTGTGTACCTTCTGTACACATATGCTTTGTTATGTCCTTATAGTCTTTGGCTTTCTATGCTCACATATTTCATAAGTTAAAAATCGTAGCATTTTAATCATGACTGATTCTGACATGGTCAAACAAATCTCTTAGGATAAGGGCAGTAAAATATAATTTGAGAGAAGTTGACTTATGTCCACGTACACAGATGCACTGTGAGTTTCAGGCTGCTGATATAAAAATACATCAAAAGAGATGTAACAGTCCTTGAAACAACCGAGTCTTCATCACCATTAACATCCTCCTGTGTATTATTTGTATTTCATCAGCAGTAGTTTTTGGCCTCATTTTAGCAATGCTGAGGCAACATTTTCTTTCTGCTTCAAATGCTTACCAGCTTTAATTAATAGTATTCAGTTCATGCTTAGCAGTTTTATTTTTGTAAAGTGATTTATAATCATTTTTATTAGTTATTCTAAATCAAGATTTAGAATGGCATGTCATAAAGAAAATGCTTCATGTTTGAGGACGGAGACTATTGCTACCCAGCATTTGTCTAAATAGCATAATTATGGCTACATTACGTGGATTGTTTAATTATTTATTCCTTAATCTGTATATGTAAATACACCACTCCAGCCTGCAATTATGAAAGGTCTGCAACCCTGAATGGTAAAGTTCAACTGCTATCTGCAACAGTTCTTTTTTTTTTTTTTTTTTTTTTTTTAAGACAAGGTCTTGCTGCATAGTTCAGGCTGGCCTTCGACTCGAGGTGATCCTTCTGCCTCAGCCTCCCAAATGTTGGATTACAGGCACACACCCATATGCTCAGCTTTGCAGGAATTCTTGAAACAACAATGAGTCTGTCTGTGGTAAAGGCATTACTACAAGAAGCTGGAGTGATGATATAAATTATTATACACTATTAAAAATATATAAGTACTACATGTGCTAACGTATTTGTGATGAGATCGAACTGGTAACTGAAAAGTACTTTGTCATGTGATATAAATCAAAAGTGTCATTAGAATGTTTATTTTTGAATTGAATTTTCTAAATTTTGGATATCTGAATATTTTGTATACCAAAAGAGCAAAAACTGAGCATAAGTAATATTTTATTAACTTTGCTTTTATTTCTTTTGTATACATTACAGAATGTAAGGTACAAATTTAAAGTTCTGAAATTAGGAAATTTGAAATGAAATACAATGTTCTGATTACATTAGTTCAGTTGGTATTTCCAAAGTGATTTTTGATTGTTGAAAGGTGCTCTAATCTGGATCATGTGTGCTTCGGTTTACCCTTTGTCCTGCGTTTTGGATATTTCACTGACCACTGAGAACGTTTGCAAGGGAGGCTTTAATGGGAAGTGGCACAGTTGTCTTGCTGCTGTGTCTGACAAGGGAGGCAATCATGGAAAGAGGAAAATAAAACCCACTAAAACACCCATTATTCCACGGACTGCCACCCACCTGATTTAAGGCTGTACCTTCAGAACTAAGTGCAAATTTGAGGCCATCAGAAGATGAAAAATAAATTTCATGTGAAGTTCCTTTCCCTGATTACTATGGTGTTTATGAGAGAAACTAGAAAAACAACCTGGGTTTATGGGAAAAGTCCCAATTAAAAAAGTGTCAGGCAGATGCATCCATACCTCCTTGGGTCTTTTCCTTTTTTTTAAGAAATGAGTAATGTAAACATGTAGCCACACAGCATCTGTGTAGATATTAAATATGATAAAGAGATAGATGAATATTCAGCCGTGGCCTGAATGCAAGGGCATGTCCAAACACGGTAAGTCCAATTTGCTGCTTGCACTGGCAAGGAAACCAATTACTGTGCCTAAAAAAAAAAAAAAGTTTCATTTTATTAGCTAAATAAACAGACTAATCAACACTTCTGATTCCCTGCTCCCACTTAATCCGAAGACTTTTGAAAAGCTGGGGTGTTTCTCAAAGGCAAGGCACAAGTTCAAATGCTGCACTGAGGTTCTCAATGCCCCTCAAATCAAGTGCTAACTTTCAAGGTGACCTCCCTCAGCCAGATCCTAGGAACAGCAAAGTCCTTTTTCCCCTTCAAACGCCAAGTCTCCACGTCCCCTGAGCCTGTAGCAATGTGCTGCAAAGGGGTGGCTGACTTCGAGAAGTGTGTTTGGTGTTGGCAAGCATGTCTTAAATCAAAATAGATTTTTAAATTTGAGACACAGTCTTGCTATGTGGCCCAGCCTGGCTTCAAACTTATGGCAATCCTCCTGCCTCAGCTGCCTGAGTGCTGGGATGACAGGCGTGTGCCACTACCTCCAGCCCAACTCAAAACAGATTTCGACTCGTCATCCACCCTTGTCTGGACACTGTGGAATTCCCACGTGCCTCTGCGGCACGATGTGTCCACGGTCCGGTCAGGGCACGCAGAGCCTGGGCTGGCCTCGTGTGTGGTGAAGGTTGAAAGAGCTTGCGGTGCTTCCGGAGCACAGCCCTAAAGATGAGGCTGGCGTGAGCCAGGGAAGCTTGAGCTGCGGCGGCAGGAGTCGTCGCTGGCTCCTGGGACTCCACAAGGGCCTCCATTTATCCGCCAAACTCCTGGTGCTGCTTTATTAGAAAGAAAACAACAAAAGAGGATTTCCAAAAAATTGTAGAAGACAGATAAACACTGCCTGTGTGCACACGTGTGCGTTTATCTTCGTCTGTCTAACGGGGAGGGGCCGCGTCTGCACGTACCCGGCGACACTTTCCTGCGCCTTGAGAGTGGCCGACCCCACCGACCTGCGGATGTTCCGCAGCCTTCTCACTCCACGGCTTCAAGTGTGCCAGTTGTGTTTTACGTGACGTTATCTCTCTTTCTCTTTTTAGTTGACCTGGGTAAATATTTTCTTGAAAAAATTCCTAGAAAAAGGACTTCAGGGTCAAAAGTGTTACCGTTTTATATTACCCTCTTCATGAATGGTGAAGGCATATTTTCTGTAGAGTTCAGTATTGCTAACGGTTGATCAGTGTGCCTGTAGGAAAATCTGGGCAGTTTTCCAATGTATTTTTTTCATTTTTCTGCAATGTTAGGATTCAAAAGAGAAAGATTAGGATTTCTGCAACTTAGAATCTATTATCATAATGATGAATCATTTATTGAACGTTTACCATGTACCTGGTTTTCTAAGCACTTTATATCTAATTCATAAACAGTACTTTTCACAACAAACTTATAAAGTAAGTACTTTTTACTAAAACGGAAAAAGCCTTAGAGAAGTCAGTTCCCACTGACCAAGGTCAGTGAAGGTGTCACGATTTAAACCAATGCAATTCGAGTGTAGAGCTCACTGTCTTAATCATGACCGGATACTCTATTTTGTTGCTGATATCTAGTTAAATACGATTACTTATATTTTACCTTACACGTGTGTCCAGATCAGTGTAAATTCTAAGCCTTTTTTTTTTTTAAGAACACAGGAAAAGTTGTTATAAATGCTGATTTTTAATGTCTTTCTTTGGGGAGGCTACCAGGAATCAATCTCAGGACCTTGTACTTTTTGGTCAGGCACTGTGCCACTGAGCTATATCCCCGGCCTTTTAATGTCATTTTTGTAATTAATAGAATCATAATCCTCCTACCATACCTTGTACACTAAGCTGTTTTCACGTGGAACTTAATTTTGCTTCTGTACTTGATCTTGCTCAAAAGGGTGAGATGCAATGCCATTTTATTTCTGTGGCAATTCAGTGAGAAGCAAAGAAACGATCACCTTATAAATTCAGAAGCCAGCTTAAATAACAATAGAAAAGGAATCCAGAAACATGGAGGAACATGGACAGAGGGGAAGGATGGGAGTATTATAGAGTGAAGGGATGCATCCTGAGATAAACCACAGAGTGGAAAAGGGGTGGGGACAAGAGGAGTGGTTTAGACAAATGGAGAGATGATGAAAACACAAGCCAAACCCCTGGTCTAAAGAGAGAAGATCTGACTGAAAATATCAACACGGACCAGTTGCTGAGTGTTGGTGGTTAGGAATATCTATTTGCCACGCTCCAAGGGTCAAAAACAAACCAACTCTAATGCCTGTCACAAAGGTGTTGTGCTAATTTCTCTTTGCCAGCACACATTCTCTCCACATGCGGACTTGGTGGGAGAAATGAGGCTTTGATGAACTGTGAAGAAGTGTTTTTTGAAGAAGCAGGGTACCTTCAGTAGTAGGTAATAACCCTCCAGGTCAATGTGAAACTCTCCAGGATGCATGAAATTGCAGCGGCCCATGGCTCTCCAGCTCTGATCAGGGTTCATGCTCCGGCAGGCTGTGTGGGTGCAAGGCAGTGGAAGGAGAGACTTTCAGCATTTCCAGTCTGACTGTTCTCACCTTAAGAAGACAAATAGTGGGTGAGCCTACCTCAGCTCTTCTTCAGGAAGCAAATAGGCCTCTCAGTGTGCACTAAGTAAACACTGTGTGTGACTCCCCTGAGGGTAAGCACAGTGCTACAGAGTGAGAAGGGCTGTCATCTTGCATTAACTCACTCACTAGGACACTTATTGCCCCACCCAAGCACCATCAGCCACATCCATTGTTGTGTGAGAGAGATGAGATCAGCAGCAGGGAATGTGGAGACCACAGTCCCTTGAGCCGTGGCAGTGTGGAGGTGACGGCTCACTAGGGCTCCACAGGGCGGGTCTCCAGCTGTTCCCTTTCAGTGATGAGCTGGTCAGCCTTACTCCTGATGAATGAATGGCCCTTGTGTGTATTCACTTCCTATCGGCCTCCCATAGGAGCTCTTCAGTAAACTTTCTGAGTGCGAGGGCAGGACCACATCTCCTTGAGTGTTCCATATCCCCACAATCCAGCAGTGTGGGAGCCACAAGAAGCCTGCGCATGGCCAGACAAGGGATTGCTGCAAAACTGTTGGAGCAAAGCTGGTGACCAAAGACAACTACCTGCTCTAGGTCTACTACTGTGTGCTAGGGTCATTAAGACATTTTAGGAGATGAAAGACAGAGTGATATAATGAGAGGGTATAGTGCATACCCATGGAAGTTATTAATTGTGCTCTCAGAGTTTGAGATAAAGTGAAAAGATGAATAAAAAGAAATACACCTGTTCCTCTTCTCTGTAATTCTGACCCTTCTCCTACCCCAAGTTATCAGTTGGATGTAGGTTTACAGTGATGTTTTCAATTCCATATAATATAAGATTAATTTAACAGTGAAAACCATTGCAATACTTATTTTCATGCCAGGCAGTGGCCTTAATTCAGTCAGAGCCACCGAAGAGATACAAGTTTTGCTCGCCCAGCTGATGATAAGAGTATGGCTAGAGACATTAAGCACATGTGGTGGACTGAGTTTTTAAACCTCATTTTGTAGTATCAATCATGTCCTTATGTGGTTCCTGAACTACTGCTGATGCCCCCACCTCCACAACCAGCACCCCAATAGCTACCACATTATAAGAATAGAAGTTACCCAGAGAATAAGGAGAACTAAACTTTGAATCCAGCATGGCCTGACTCTGAAGCTTGAAATCTTTCCGTTATATTTCTGCTACAAAGCACACTCTGCCTAGGCAGGTTCTTATCTAAAAAATATACCAATCTGTACCACTACCTTCAGGTGTGCACAGAGTTGCAATTAGACAATTCCCAGAGTTCAGTGGTCTTGGTTCAAGGCTAAACTGTGAAATGCTTGACTTCAATCTCTGCTGCTCTCGCCTTGACCCCTTAATATGCTTTGTTCTTATCTTTTAAGTGGAGTCATAGTTCAAAAGAGCAGGGTGTGAATCACTAATGAATGTCTTGTACAGGTTGGAAAATGGATTCAGTGGATTAGCTCAGGAGAGAACTAAAGATTATCATAGTGAAAGAACACTTTATCTTTATGCATGATTTTGGATCTAGCCATGATCAAACTTCAAGTGATCATGAAAAAGAGAAACACTTCCTTTTTTTAATTTAAAGAGAATAAAACAAAACAAATCAGAACAAAGCAGATCAGAACAGAACAATGCAGGCAACACAGGACTTCAAAACAAGACACCAGGAAATCAACAGTGGCTACCATAATGACTCTTGTTTTCTTCAAAATAGTTGTCCATGCCTTCAGATACAATAAATTCAAACAAAACAAAATAGTATAAAACTAATCAAAACAAAAGAGTGAAAGCATTATGGGCCTTCAAAACAGACAATAGGAAACCAACAGAGAAACAATTCTTTATGGCTACCATATGTGGTCAAAATTTTATTATGTATGGTTAGGAAGATAAGACACTTGAGAACCTGTCAAATACACTTATTTTTGAGATTTCAATTCCATTTATTTTTCACCTACTTTATGGTTTTTGATTTTTTTGTACTTTTGAGAGTTCTTTTTCACTAAAACAATGACTCTCAAATTGTACTATGGTTCTTTACCAGGTATAATTAAGCTTTTGGTAAAATCGAGTCTAGGTGATCAGGGATCCAGAAATCAGAATCATGTAGATAGATGGGAGGTGGCTCTTTAGAAAGTGACTGGTGACACAAGCTGGGAAGAAAATAAAAACATCCTGCTAGGTTGATCAGGGATGCATTATTTGGCCCTAAGATACACTGAATACTCCCATGAGTGTTAGAGGAGGAGGCAGGGAATAATTCAGAGTTAGTCTTCTATTACTTCCCTTCACTTTTCCTTCACAGTGATGAAGCCTAGGGTGTGGGCTTTTCTTTTGGCACTGGTTTTGTTAGGTTGTCTAAGTGAAGCAAGCGTCCCCTTCATCCTGGGATGTGAGTGCTTGCAGCTGGGGTGGGGGGCCTCCTCACACCCGTGCTTGAATTTCGATGCCTCTGTGTGTCAGGGTGTGCATCAGGATGCTCCCTTAGAGCCTCCTGGGTACAGGGGTGGGGCCTGTGGAAGACAGCTGGATTATGCAGGCTCAGTGGAGACTTGCAGGAGGTGGAGCCCAAGAAGAGGTGGGCCTGGGCAGGACCTGCGTCCCTGCCTGCCTGCCTTTCTTGCTGTTTCCTGTGAGCCACGGGGTGAGCAGCTGCTCCTGCGCTGTGGCCCTCTGCCTCGGCCCTGCCTGGAGCCAGTTGCTGTGGACTGAAACTCTACGAACTGCGAGCCCAAACAAAGCTTTCCTCCTGAAAGTGGCAGGCATCAGAGATTGTGTCCCAGGGATGAGGAAGGTGCTAAGACCCTGGACAAGGTAAAAGACTGCTTTGCCGAATGTTGTGTGCTAGTGTTCCCTGCCTCCCTTCCCTCTGGAGGACCTGCGTAGCCTTTTGCTCTGTTTCTGCTGTGCCTTCCCAGAGTAGTTTTGTAGCATTCCAGGCACTGATGTAACATAGGAGCATCGATTATCTCTGTCTGCTGCCGCACAGGAGGTAGGTGGAGTGAGGAGTCGTGGGACGGCCTGAAATAAAGCAGAACATTAGGTAGAGAGACAGGCTACAAACACCTGAAAAGTAAATGTCTTCATAAACATACGTGATTATGTCCCATTATGTTTTGTTGATGTCATCTGCCTCAGTTTCACCCAGGGGTTGGCAAAGTGTGGTCCTTGGCTGAGTCTGGCCTTGCCTATCATTTGCAGCTGTTTCCCACAGCTGCTCAGAGCTGAGCTGCAGAGACAGAATGCACTGCGGCAAGGCCAGAAACATGGTCTGACTCTACAGAAAAGGTTTTGTAACTGTCAGTTTAAACCAGTTTCTTACTTATTTCTTATTGTGCACGTGTTCCTGAAAAATAAGACCCTGCCCAAACTCTTCAGGAAACACAAAACCCACTTCTTTTGTGGCACTTACTATCATTCATTGTGGGGATGTATTTGTGTGAAGGCCCTGGGTCTGAACCCCAGCTATACCGAAGAAGGTAACCCCAGGAAATCCCAAAATAAAAATTTCCTTATGGCAACTGGAACAGTTTAAGGCTTCAAATATTAAGTGTTTTGGTTTATTTCTTCAGGAAGAGATGAACATGAAAGCACCTGTAGTTGCTGTTCTGGGGGTTTCTGGAGTCTTAGGAGAGCAAGCACATCTACATGCTGTTACCCATTGGGCACAGTAGTGAAGATGGAACAGAACCCAGAGCTTTGAGTTCAGTTTGCTTTGTTCAAAAAGGAAAAAAGTTTTCCGTCGATTATGGATCTGCAAGTGCAATAGAGTCCTCCTGGCTCGCTGTGGGGTAAAGTATTATTAAGCTGCAGTACTGTCAGGGCGGGGAGGCTGTAGCCAGGATAGCTGCTTCTTGGCAGGGTGTTTGTTGTCAAAGCTCTCTGCACTTGCTCCTATGGAGGGCTTAGTCACTGATTCCAATGGCTTACTTCTAACTTTCTTAGGAAAGTTATTTACTTTCAAGGTTTAGCACATTTTGTTGAAACAGTTTTCAAATCAAGGTATTGTTTTTTAAAAAATAATATTCTAACAACCAAGGGCAAATTTTCTATTTTACACTTCTTGTGGGAAAGGTGAGGAAGATACATTGAATGTTAAAAAGAAAAAATGTAGAGGATTGTTTCTGAAAACAGCTGTGTGTTCCAATTCCCTAGCTGTCTGTCATGCACAGGAATTTTATCCATAAGCAGTCTATTCTATTTGTAGCTCCACTTGTGTGAACTTAGAAATACCTGCAGAAAAACTGCTTTCGCAATGTAAGGGAAATCACAAGATTTGAAATATGCATCAGGGTTTTAAAATGTGACTCTACCTTTTATCAAACTTGAATACATTTTACTTTCTTTTTCCTTTCTTTCTTCCCTTTTCTTCTCCTTCTCCTTCTCCTTGTCCTTCTTCTTCTTTTAACAGAGTCTCCCTATGTAGTTCAGGTTTGCTGTGAATTCACTGTGTAGCCTGGGCTTGCCTTGAACTCATGAGTGATCCCCCTTCCTGCCTGAGTCTCCTGAGTGCTGGGAGTGTAGGTGTGTGCCATCCCGCCTGGCTGGCTACTCTTTACTATTGAACTAAATTTTATTGAGAAGAATTAAGTGCCTACTTTAGGTCTGAACTTCAGATTCCTTGTCACATAGTTACCACGAACACAGTTACTCACACTTCCTCTGATCAGGTGAAATGTCATTTAGGTTAAGCATCTTGTTGGGGAAGTCATGATCCACTAGAACACAGTATCAGACTATTCAGGCAGTATGCTGGTCAGATAATGGTTTGAATGAATGTATTATTCCAATGTTTGATTACTTAGATGATCTGCACACTACTGCTGCTTAGTGAGAATGTAGGGGCTTACAACAATAACGATGTTATGCTCATGAACTCTGTGAGTTAGGATGGGCACAGCAAGCTGGCTGGTCTCTGTCCACAGTGTTCTGAATTCCAGCTGGGAGGTTTTCAGAGCTGTGTTGGTTGGGGGTCAGAAGCAACTGGCAGCCCCTTCACTCATGTGCCCATGTTGGAAAGACCTGAAGACTAGAGCTACCAGCCAGTCTGTGTACAGAGGGTGGCTTCTGAGGGTGATCCCTCCACATGGGTCAGTACCACGCATGTCAGCCTTAGCCCACAGGCAGTGCGATCTGCAGCCACACTTTTCCAGCAGGATCATCCCTGCCTCACAGCCTTCCCATCACTGTGCTCTGTCAGGCTCTCTCAGGTTCTGAGGAGAGTTAGACTCTGTATCTTGAGAGAGCAGAGCAGCAAGGTCACCCTAGAGGAGAGGGTGTGGAGAGAGGGAGACGCTGCTGGACTGTACTGGGAAATACAGCCACCCTAAGAAAAGTGAGTACACCATTGGTAGGGTGCTACGTAGTATCCCAACAGTGAAAGGCTGACACTTCTGTGATGTCAGCTGGTCACTAAAATTGAATGTCTAAAACATTTCACACTATGTTCAAAAAAAGTTCCTATTCTTTCCTCAAAATCAAAGCAGAGATTTTTCACTTCACCAAAATTGATCTTCACCAGATGTCCCCATCCTACAAAATGGCACCATTTCCTGACCAAAATTGAGGATGCATCCTTTATTTGTCTTGTTCTTTCAGTGTTTGCATCTAGCCTGTCTGTAAGTCCATTTAGTTCTACCTCCAAAATGCCACTAAAGTTCACCCATTTCTCTCCATCCTTGATGCTCATCTCCTCCTTGGCCTGTTTTGTGCTGCTCTAGTGGAATTCCCAAGAATGAAGAATTTGTAATGGAAAGATGTCTACAGGCTTACACAGCAGGGCTGGGAGGTCCCAGGTCAAGTTACCAGACTCTGAGGGCCTTCTTGCTGCAGCATTGCACAGGAGCTGGAGAGAGTACAGGCAGGGCAAGGGGCTGCACTGGCTCTTCCACAAGTCCCACACACTCCGTAGGCAGAGCCCTCACAGCCTGGCCGTCAGAAACTGTTACAAGGTTGGTTAAATTTCAGAATGAGTTTTGAATAGAATGAACACTCAAACCTAGCACTCTCCATGCAACCCATCATTCCTTTCCAATCTCTTCATTTTTCAGTTGTAAGAATGAACTTCCCAAATCCCAGGTTTGATTGCTTGTGCAGTAAGACCTCTGTTCCTTCTTGGATCCACAAACCCCTGCAAGATCTGGCTTGTGCCTCCTTCAGACCTCACATGGTTGTTACTCCTTAGCTCATCATGCTCCATCATCACTCATTTCCTTTTGTCCCTCAAGCCTTAAGTATCTTAAAATTTTTTATCAGTGTATGTTTGTGATACATAATCACCCCACTTGTTTTGGGGAATTGGTGTGCGCACACAGTGTGTACCAATCACTTTACTCCCCTGCCTCTCCTTGCCAGTTCCACAGAGTCTATTTTCCTGTTTCTACCATCTCATTCTTTTTCTTTTTTCCCTCTTTTAAATTATTTGTATTTTGGATCTTTCAATTAGGGAAGCTATACACCATTTAACCTTCTGCTTCTAACTTCACTTAGTAGTACGGTTCCCAAGATGCAACTGTTTTCCCTCAAATGGCTCAAATGTACCCCTCTTTGCCGCTGTATATTACTTCACTGTGTGCATTAACCACATTTTGTGTATCCACTCCTCTGTTGGTGGGCACACCCGCTGTTCCAGGAGCACTGTAACATGGGTGTGTGTGTGTGTGTGTGTGTTGCTGTGACACATGACTTTCTGTGTCTTTGAACTTTTTGTCTTCTTTCTCCACAGCTTTTTGACAGCAGGCTCATTCGTGGCCAGGCATTACCCTCTCTGGCCTCCCCCGGTGAGCGGATCTGAAGTGTTCAGTCTCAGCACTCTCCTTACCACCCTCTTCCTTTCTACTCTAGAACTCAGTGTTTTGTGCTCGATTATTTGTGTGTCACCTCTCTTTCTCACTGGCTTCCTGTGGTCAGTGGCCTTGTTCATCTCTACAGTATTTTACTGGATCTTGTGCATAAAGGTGTTTCATAAATACTGTTTTTCAGTGAATAAGTGAAAAATGGTTTAAAGCAAAGACAAAATTGTATGTTTAAATCTAATTGTTATGAAAACTTCTCTGTATTTTACTTTAGCCTGTGACTGGACATAAAAATGACTTTTACATTCATAACCACAGAAAAATAAAGCCTTCCAGTGCTTCTTGGGCTCAGTCCGACCTGTGCGGGGCGGGGAGGGGTGGGTCTTACCGTATGTGAGCTTGTGAATGCTCGGTGAATGCTCTAAACTGAACGTGTGTACGTTCATTCAGTTTCCAGCAAGAGCTGACTGTGTGCATGGCATTGTACTGGAAGAGGCAAGCAAGGCTGGGATGTTTGACACATCCTCTACTCTCAGAGGGCCTGTGATTTACTTGGGGGCAATTTGGAAGATACATGGCAATGGTGCATGTGGCACCGTCTACATGCTGTTGGCCATTGCATGGCTTCTCTAATGTGAGAGACCCAAAATATAAATAATTTAAAGAGCAAAATAAGAGAGGTGGTAAGAACAGGGAAATAGACTGTGGAGTTGAGAAGGAGAGCCAGGGAGGGCGAGGGAGGAAAGACACCGAATGCGCCACGCCCTGTATACCAATTCTCCACTGCACCAGAGCTCGCTGGGCGCACAGGGAGCCTTTAGGGCTGAACTACTCAATGAGGACAGTGTGGGTCGGGTAGCACCTGACCTGCAGCTTTAAAGCGAGGCGTTAAACGACAGTGATGGGGGCGGAAGAAGCGGAAGAAGCCTGGTCAAACAGGCACGAGCAAGGGTCTGGGACCGAGACCACGACACGGGTGATAGGAAGTGGTGAGGAGTTCTGGTTGAGCGGAGTGTCAGGCCACACAAG
Source organism: Dasyprocta punctata (assembly GCA_004363535.1). NCBI lineage: Eukaryota > Metazoa > Chordata > Mammalia > Rodentia > Dasyproctidae > Dasyprocta > Dasyprocta punctata. The sequence continues at coordinate 35,353 of RJWM01009250.1, forward strand.
GATTGCTGACAAAGACAGCTGGACGACAGTTTACTATCTACAAACCAAATAACCTGGACTTTTTTCTTTCTTTCTTTTTTTCTTGTCGGTACCGGGGATTGAAATCACAACCTCGTGCCTGCCAAGCAGACGCTTAAGCTACTGAGCCAAACTCCCAGCCCTGCTTTTTTCGAGGACTTTTTTCAATAACTAGTGAACAATGGAAAGTTTCTCATTTATTTGTTTTGTTTTGCTGTTTAAGGGAGGCCAATGAAAACAGTGCTGCAGCAATTAGCCTGGCTTCATGTTCAGGTTGGATGAAAATGGGGTGTGGGTAGGAAGGGGAGATAAGGAGCTCAGATTTCACCCAGCAAAGACCAATGACCGGGCAGCCTGGATCTGCTTGGTGTGCCTCCTCCACAAAGAGGGGAAGTGTGTAGAAGTGGGGAGAGCCCCGGCTCCTCACCTTCAGGGTCCTGTCTAACCTGAGGCCCATTGCTTGGTACTTCTGAACCTGTTTCCTCAAAGGTAGAAGCAGGAAAACAGTGAATCCTATCACACAAGGGTTCTTTGAGAATTAGGAAACACTTGACAGAGATAGCTGTTATCAGTTATTGAAGGCAGCATTCAGTTTATTGGGCTGGCATTTTCAGAGCTCCGCTGAGTGTTTCCGTTTGCCTTGGCTGGAGGCCTGAGAATGGGCAGGGCCTGGGGGCAGCATGGGCACTGCCCTGCCTCACCGCGGGGTAATAATTTCTTGGGTGTCTTCTGAAAAGTCGCCCCCATCTACTTGATTACTCTGCTCTTTATTCTGCGGTGTCAGCAGAAGATTTTGAATAGTTGTTCTCTAAATGGAGTGTCTTTTACTCTTGCCAGGATAAAGTGTTGAATAAACAGTCAATACCTTCTGTATTTTAATTTAATCAAATAAGCAGTAATAGAGTGTGAGGGCCACTGACCAGGGTAGAGAGCAGCCCAGCCCTTCTCTACTTTGTGCCATTTGCCTCTTATACTTTCTTCCTTGTTTGAGTTTTTCTCTTTCTTGTTGATAGAACTGGGGATGGAACCAGGCCCTTTTCACTGAGCTACATCTCCAGTCCTTTTATTACTTTTTATTTTAAGACAGGGTCTTGCTAAGTCACTAAGTTGCCCAAGCTGAGCTTGAACTTGTTCTCCCTGCTCCTCAGCCTCCCTGAGTGCTACGATTATAGGTGTGCACCACCACACCTGGCTGGAGCCCAGCACTGTCCTGTTGTGGGATTAGACTACCAGGCTGTTGGTTCCAAGATATCCCTAAGCCCCTGGAGCAATGGGAGCATGCACAAGTGATTTGGGGTTGCTTTCCTCAACTGTGGGAATCAAAGTTGATGAAACTCAGTTGGAAACTTGGAAAGAAAGGAATTTGCCTATTAATTCAAGAATAATCTCCCAGTTTCTGATTTATCATTATATGTGCTAGCATGCGTAGCTTCTGACAAGTTTTTATTAAATAATAGCCTTCTTTAGGTTGAAATAGGGATTGCTGAATGAAAGGAAACATGTTGGCACTCGTAACCAATTTTTGTGGAATTCTAGGTGAAAAGTTAGTTTTATTGGTAAACAGATAAAAGTCTCAAAATTTAATTTTAGGAATGAAGATTTCTAGTACTAGGTCCAGCATCTAGATAGCAAAACAACAACTCCAAAACACCAAGATTTCCTTTTCCTACTTCTTTTGAAATGGAAAGTAAAAAGTTAAGGACTATGAGCAGACGTCCTGGTGTTCCTGGTTCACAGGACATTACTGCCTTTGTTTTTGTTTTGGTACTGGGGATCAAACTCTCGCAACCTCACACTTGCCAGGAAGGTGCTTGTGCCACTGAGCTAAGTCCCCAGCCCTCACAGGACAGTATTAATGGCCTTCAAATCTATCTGCTGTGGGCCCTATGGAGAGAATTGTGGAGAGAAAGCACATACATGGAACAGAAGTTAGAAGAAAACATCACTGAAAATCTAGTTTTAAATAACCACAATAAAATGTAGTTGTGTTAAAAAAAGAAAATATAACCAAAGTGTAATGTTTCCAAATTCCAGAATTCTGCTTTACAGTTAGCAGGCATCTCTCCCTTTCACTGGGAAACCATATTGCCATTTGTCAGCTATGTTGTAACATTTACCCCTTCCTAGAGTTAGCATTTTAAGAAAATGGAATCAGCTCCATTTATTTGTTTACTTGCCTGCTCCACAAAGCAGGAACACATGACATAGGAGAGTTCCTGACACAAAGTAAGTAGGTTCTTAACAAATACTCCATCGTGGATGACCCAGTCACGTGCAATATTCCGTGTGGACCTGTGCAGTGTTCGATCAGTGGGAGGAAAACGAGAAGCCATAATGACATATTGCAGATTGCCCAGCCTGTTCTTTCCCTAACGGGGAGCACTTTTTCATACTTACATTTCCATCTTGCACCACTTCCTGGATGGAGCATTAACTGCTTTATTGCCTGCAAGGGGACCCAGGTCCTGGGATAGGCCTGGTGTGGGGAGCAGGCCACAGGTCAGAATGGTTTCTATCCAGTTTGATCCAGTGGCAGGTCAACCCGCAAAGACACCTATCTACAAGCACCGGACAGCTGGAGCAACAGAACTCGGCCTCAGGCAGAGAAGGGCAGCTTTGGAGCAGCCTGGCATTGGGGCTCATCCATCACAGGCAGGGGAGGCCAGCTGGATACACAGCAGCAAGTACTGTGTGTGCAAAGTGGCTGGGTACGAGCGTGTGGGAGTCCATTCTGATAGAGAAGTTGGTGCGCTTCTCCACTAGCTCACCTGCAGCCACACCATGTTTTTAATCAGGGTATAGGTTTTAGGATTTAGTGGCTTTGTAGCTTGGTTTGAATTTTCCCTTCCCCTTCCAAACAGAGGTCTGTGTCCTGTGTTACTCTGACCCACGGGAGAATCCTGGTAGGAGGAAGCTGCTGAAGCATTGCTCGCAGGTTAGAAAGCAGAGCTTTCAATGATAAAAGCCTTAATCACATCTTGAAAAGATTTGCGTTTTTCTCTATTGCTATATTGTTCGAATGGTAGTAGAGGAAAACATTCAGTTGTCTTAGGCTAGTTACTGAATTCTGGGGTAATTTAAACCCTTGGTTTTATTACTGCTAAAAGAACTGAGGCCCAGAGAGGTTGACTGCCTTCCTTGACATTAAAAGAGACAGCACCTCTTTTTAGAATATTTGACTTTAGGCATGTGTTTTAAAAATGACAGTTGGATATGGCTCAGAGTTTAGCTGTTAAACTGTGAAACAACTAACGACACGTTTAATTAAATAAAATCATTTTCTCTAACTCATGCTATGCCGACAGCTTGCAAAAACTATGTTCATCTCCCTTTTCACCTCGTAAAAGGGGCTGCAGGTATTTTTAAATCTGGGGTTTGTATAAGGAAATGTAGATTATAAATCTATGTAAGTGCAAGTTATTCAGGAATTTGTGAGATGGACTATAAGTGAAGCAAAATTGAGGCCTTTAGTCTATCTGTTATCTATGTTCAGTTTCATTTCTGACTTGTTCCTGAAAAAAAGGTCATTTTCTTTTCTTTATTCTTACATAATGAAGTGGTTGGCCAGATTGATACAGAGCAGCAACTTTTTTTTTTTAAACCGGGGATCAAACTCATAAACTCACGCCTGCTAGGCAGGCGCTTAGGCCACTGAGTCAAACTTCAGGCCCTAGTTTTTTTGAGGCAGGGTCGCACTATGTAGCTCAGGCTGGCCTTGCTCACATTGTAGCCCAAGCCAGCCTTGAACTCACAACACTCTGCCTACCTTAGCCTCCCTAGTGCTGGGATTAAAGGCGTGCGCCACCAACGGGCTCAGAGCAGCAATTTTAAAGACCATTCTGTTGCAATATTGTTTAATAAAGAAACTACAAATTAAAACAAATATAAGCACAAAGACAATTTCTATTCTGTGCAGCAAAATAGTTGTTGAACTTCCACTAATGAGTCATATTTAAGAACTTGATATTGAGAAATATTTCTGATCATTCTTTGAAGTATGCAGTAACAAAAACAAAGTACATATACTACTACCATTCTACTTAAGACCCACTATTAGATAATATAGTTTGTTATAATTTTTATAAATCCAAGATAAATATCCAATGATATTTTCACCTTTTTCCTAGCAAAATTGAATGAAAAAACCCCCAAATGTGATAGTTTCATGTATGGGTTCTGCAATATGTTGAACAAAGTGCTTCATATATAATTATCTAGTGATCACTTTTGTTATTTTGTATGAGGAATTAAGTACCGAAGTATTTAATATACAGTATTATATTATACAGAAGTATTTAATATTTTTAGGACTATTCAAAGTCACACACAGACTAAACACCCTGGTAATAGCTGTATCTGGAAGTCAGATCCACATAGGTTCAGCAATCAATACAAGCAGTGTGATTATACTCTCTACATCTATAATGAGTAGCGGTCTAGGGACTACTATTCAGAAACTTCCATCTTCCTGGCCTTGGAGATCTTTTTTTTTTAAACAGCAGAATATATTTATTAAGAGGAGAAAAAGTTTCTGACTGAGGGAGAGAGAAGGGGTCCCGAGTGGATTGCCCTGCTTTGGAGACTTTAAAATGCCCTCCGTAGGCTTCGCCACCTGCTGCCACTAGGTGGAGTTTGTCATTGAAATTCAGGTTCTTCCATCTTTCTGTTTTCTTTGAATGTCTAACAGGACCTTGGATGGAAGGAAAGAAACTTGATTAATAAGCTAAACCGTGGGTGGGTACCCTGGAAGGTCATTAAGCACAGAGAGTTATTGATTAAAAAGTAAATCATTATTAGTAGAGGTTACTTACACTCCTTTTTTCCACTTCCATCAATTTTTCGTACATTCTTTTTGCCACAAAGCTGTGTGACCCCTGAGACAAAAAGAACAAATAAACCTTTTTTTAGGCACATGAGAATCAAGGGACAAAATGTGAGTTTTAGGATAGGTTAAAAAACTCATTATTCATTGTTTGTATCTGGTAAAGCAACAGCAAAGGTGCCCACATGCAGAGTTGGGAAGAAAAGTTAATCAATGACCTTTCAAAGGAAAAACACATGTATCTCAATTACCGGATGAGAAAGGAAATGGAACAGCTCTTTTAATTGGAGGTAGCAAGCGCCAAGCAGCGCGAAGGTTCCGAGGCGCTGGGAGCTCTTCTGATTCAGACACTGGTTCTCAACCCGAGGTTCTTCCATTCTCCCCTGGCACCCGCCCTCCTCACCAGCTTTCCGCCCTTCTAGGTGAGGTCTTGAGTTTCCTAGTGAAACGCCTTCAGGGGTCACCTATCTAGTTTTTGTGAAGGCCACTGCCATTTTAACAGAATACATGGAAAATGTGTTCCTTGGAGTTTTCCTTTCTCGAATGAATGTTCGCCAAAGCTGACTCTGCATGGCCAGTCCCCAGTTATAACAAGGAATTGCCAGTTGTATCGAAATACATAATCCATGGCGGGGAAACGGCAGGACAGCAGTGGCAAAATCTTTAACACAAAAGCGCCGTGTGTGTGTGTGTGTGTGTGTGTGTGTGTGTGTGTGTCTACCTGTGAGCCTGCTTTGGGGCTGCTAGCTCTTGCCACAGGTCAGGGAGTGACAGTTAACCTTAACATTGGTCTAGAAACAAAGCGTAATTACTTAGGGGAAAGCTTTAACGCCCCATTTCGGTTAGCTTCAGCCTGGAATGCATGTCAGAGTGGCAGGAAATGTGCCATGCGTGGTCACGCGAGTTGGATGTGACAACAGGCTTCGGTAGTGTCGGTACGCTAATTTCAGACCTTAGGGCCGCTTGGGCTGGTTCCTTGTGACTTCTGAGCACTAAGGATTTTGGATCTACAAGTTTTTTTGAAAAATACAAGCACTACAGCTGCCTCCTACCCCAATAAGGCACTACAGATCTCTTCCAGGTTTCAATGTTGAGAAGAATAAAAAATCTCCGTCCTCAAACTTTTTCCCCCTTTCCTTGGACTCTCCCTTGCTCCAATCTTATTACTGTAGCTATAGGTTTGACTTGAAGTTTTGGAGCCACGAACAGTAGTGAGTCAGTACGTAAAAATTTTTCTGAGCTTTCTGTGTTCCGGTGGCTACTGTTGAAAATGCTGTTTGCTCACTGACTTTCTCTCACACACATACACACACACGTGCGCACAGAGATGCTTGCACACTCGCCCCGCGTGCGGCACGCTGCGCTCGCGGCGGCTCTGCGGCCGTCTCTCACGCTGTCCCACTGTGTCTGCTGACGACCTCTGCCTTTGCAGCCGATCACTGAACCCACCCCCGTGGCGCCGGTCACGGACGCGCGTTTATCATCTGCTCGGCCCAAGGCGCCTGTGTCCCACAGACTCCGCACAGTGACGCCAGGCCCTCCACCGGCCGCAGCCCCTCCCCCGCGGCCCAGGGCGCGCTCCTCACCCCGGGCGGGGAAGCTGGGCGCGATCCGCGGGCTGAGCGGGCGCAGCCCCTCGGCGCTCCCCAGTCCCCCAAAGCTGCGGGCGCGGAGACCCCGGCCTGGCACAGGGTGCGGGCCAGGCCGGGCCGGGCCGGGCCGGGCCGGGGCGGGCGGGCGCAGGCCCCTCCCCGCGGTACCCGGGCGCGGCTGACGCGGGGCCGGGCGGGGACGGCCGCGGCCAGCGGGCTTTAAATATGGACCGGGGCGGGCGCTGCGGCTCAGCCTGCGCGGCGGCTCCGTCAAGGCCCGGCCCGCACTGGGCGCGCTGCTGCCGGGTTCGCTGCGGGCGGCGCCCTCGGGGGTCTGCGTACAGGAGGCGCTGGCGGGGGTGCAGACACCGCCCCCACACACCGCGCGTCCCGGCCGCCCACGCGCGCACAGCCTGACCGGGCGCACGGCGAGGGGGACGCGGCCGCGGAGCCGCCCCAGCCGCCACGCTGGAGGAGCGACGGAAGCCGGATTCGCGGAGGTGAGCGCGGGCGCGGGCGCGGGCGCGGAGTGCGGCACCTGCTGAGGGAGCCTTCGGGACGCCGGGCTCGGCCGTCCGCAGGAGCTCTCCCGGCTGCGGAGGCTGAGTGGAGCCAGAGCTCGGAGAGGCGAGGGGAGCGTGGAGTGGGGCGCGGAGTAGAGCGCGCCACCCGACAGCGCTGCCCGGCGCCGGCTCCGAGCGCTTGCGCGGGAGGACGCGGACGGCGTGCGTGCCTGCGGGCTCCTAACGGCCCGGGACGCGGCGCGGCCCCGCGTGGCGAGGACGGGGGAGGGGAAAGTTCCCACACGCACACGCCCGAGCTGTGGAGGGGCCGCGAGTCCGAGGTCTCCGGCGCCGCAGTTCCCGGCTCACGCTTCTCTGCTGCGCCGGCCCCGCGTGTGCGTGCGCGTGTGCGTTGTGCAAGGAAGGCGCGCCACTCACCCCGCTCTGTCCACGCGGCGCCGGACAGATCCTCGGTGCGGCCGAACCGCGCTCGGAGCCTCCGCCACCCTCTGCTGCTTCCCAGACGCGGTCACCCGCGCGAGGAACCCTGGCCGTGGGCTGTGTAGTGCTGAGATCCAGGTTAGGAGTGTAACTCCATTCAAAGTGAGGGCGCCGGTGTATTTCCGTGCAGCCTGCATAACTGAGAGGGAACTTTTACTTTCATTTTAAAGTTAATAAGAGTACTGATAGGATTCTGGTCTCTAGGTTAAATCTGAAAATTGAATGTTTTGTTTCTATACCAGAGCGTTTAGATGACACAACCCATCTGTGGACAGAAATAGGAAAACAGTTTTATTATGAACTGTTGGGGTGTAGACATTTATAGAAGTGGGGGTCCGAAGGATGAGATGGGTATGTTTGAGGCATGTTTGAAAAAATGAAAAACTTTGTAGGAAAACCCATTCTTTTGTCTTTGAGTGTTTTAAAACTGGAGTTTTGGGACTTATTTGCTGTTTTGGGGTTATTTCTGGAGACTTGCAAATGTCCCCAAGTTATCTCAGCCAGTCAGATCGCCAGAATGTACTCTCAGTTCATAGTGATGTATTTCTCCTGCTGCGCTCTTTTCAACATAAAGTAGCTTTAAAGCTTTGAACGTTAGCATCATCGTTTCATTCTTGTGAATGATGGGAAGACGTTTTGGATTTACACGCGTGTTATGAGCAGAATAATGTGTCGTACTCAGAAGAGCGCCGTTCTAGGACCCGGCAGCCTCTGGGCCGGCTTCCAGCGTGCTGGGTGGTAATCTTGCAGTTTTGAGCTCTAGTCCCTTGTTCTGATAACAGGCAAGATAGTCGGGCCACCGTTTGCATCTTAAAGGAAAATAGCCCTGGAGGAGAGGCGCGCCCAGGCCGGTGCTCCCCGGGAGTGACCAATCTTTGGCCCGCCGCCGGGGGCGCTGCAGTCCGCGGGGACGCGGGGTTGGGGGGACGAGCAGGTGCGGCGGCACCAGCACTGAAGACTGGGCATGCAGTTGCAGCCAGCGTCGGTGCATAATAAGACGGGGGTCGGAGAGAGCAGGCTGAACATGATGCAAGGGTTTAAGCAGTGTATTTTTGGTTGTCGTGTGGCAGGATCCGGGCCAGGCGAGGCTGGGACAAAGGAAGGTGTGGACTGAGTGCGCGTCTCCACAGAAGTCATCCCTAAGGTTCACTTGAGGTTTATCAGATCTGTATTTCTGGAGAGTCAGTTGGGAACACCCAGGAAGTTGGTCAGACCTGCAGATGAAGATCAGACGCCTTCTTCATGCAGGGGAAGGAGCATGTTTCTTTCACACATCCTCAGAAGCAAGTTGCATTACAAATACACTTTCCCTGTCTCCTGTATTTAAACACAAGCGTGTGTCACACTGTGGTGATGTCCTCATGTGACGGCCTTTGTATCTTCTCTAGCACGTGCCTTTCACAATTTTGCCCATAGTGGCGATGGACGCCCTTTTAGTTCTTCAGTGTAATCTGCATTTATACACAAACACACCAGGTTGTAGCGATGGCTGATTTTATTTTTCTCAAGCACATTTACTGTTGTAATGACTTCGAGGCGGTGGGCTTCTGCATTTCTGTGCTCTGGGCAGCGCAGTGGTCTTCGAGCCAGGCATCGCGTGGCCATGTCTCCACTCAGCTGCACAACGACCAAGAGAGGTGTTTTCCTCCAATCTTCTTTGTATTCATAAATTTATTAACGACGTCTTATGTCAATTTAGTTTCGGATCGAAATGGTAATGGTGAGACCATGTTCCTCTGTCACCACTTGCATGAGTGAGAACGTTAGCGTGTTCTTTCCTGAAAATTTGATAGATGGAAGGGATTATTATGTTCACCGAGAGGAGGAAACTAGAATACAGATAGCTTTGCCTTTTTCAACTGAAACAGAAAATTGATGGGGTAGGAATGAACCTTTTATCTTTTGTCAGGTGATACATGATTACTGAATAACTGTCCAGAAGTGGATAAAGGTTTTAGTATCAGCAGAAAATACTAAAGCAGATAAAAATTTGTCCTGCTTTATCAGCACAGTTTACAATGGCTCCATCTTGGAAGCAGCCCACATGTCCATCAGTAGATGAATGGATAATGAAAATGTATTCATACACAGTGGGCACTACTTTGCCGTAAAGGAAGATAAACTTGGGTCATTTGTAAGAAAATGGATGCACCTCAACAATGAAACCAAGTGAAATCAAGTGAAATAAATCAGACACACAAACATAGATATTTCTTATGTGACAAGCTCCAGTTGTAAGTAAAAAGCAAAATAAAATAGCTAATAGGAAGTGAGGAGATCTTTCTCAAATAAGAAGGGATCAAAAGGTAGAGGAACAGGCAGAGGGAAGGGAGGGAAGGTGTATGAAAAAGGAATGAAGCTGTTTTGTGTGCATGTTCAAACTCCTCACAGGAATGTGAGCATCGTGTGCTGCACACATGTCCTAATAAGGATACATGAAAATATACGCGAGGAAGAAAACCATCGAGAGAGCTCATGCCATTTGGAAGTGGTGGTCTTTGTTCTCTGTTGGTAATTCAACTCAGCACAGCACCCACTCACCGTGTTTCAGACACTGTAATGCTGGAAGGTGCTTCACAGGAAAGAATTTTCAGTTTGAGTATAACCAATTTTTAATCAACTAAGTTTATTGGTACATTTTAGGTATACATAATGATCACATTCTTCATAGGGAATTTGTGCCTGTACACAATGTATTTCAATTCTTAATTTTCCCATTCCCCATTCTTCCTTCAATCCCTCTTCCCCTCCTTTAAAAAATCTTTGTTTCCATTTTTTCCTTTTCTCTGTTTTTTCTTTTTCCTTCCTTCCTTTCCCTTTCTGCCTCCCTAATTACTCTCCCTATTTGAAGATTTTCTTCGTATTTCACAATACCTGTTATACATTTTGGTCCTTATTTACACTTTTGGTTTCTCACACCAGAGAAGCAATGCGGTATTTACACGAGTCCAATTTATTTCACTTAAGCATATGGTCTCAAGGTGCATCCATTTACCTAGAAATGTCTCACATTTATCCTTCCTAGTATAGGAAAACCACATCTTTATCCATTCATCAGTTGATGGGCATTTGGGCTGTTGCCAAGATATAGCTATTACAAACTGCCACTATAAACATGGGTGTGCATATATTGCTGTGGTATGAAGCTTTTAATTCTTTTGGGAAAATACCAAGAAGGGAAATAGCTTGGTCAAATGGGACCTCTAGTTTTAGCTTTTTGAGAAATCTCCACATTGATGAGTATAACCAATTTCTAGCTCCAATCTTGAGAGCTGACTTTTGTTTTTTATGTCATATGTACACAGAAGTTATGTGAAATTAAGATATTAAAGAAAATTAAATAAAAAAACACTAGCTGATATTTTGTATTTCTTTTTATATAGCATTTTGTGGGTAATTGTTTGAAAAAAGGATCTACTCAGTTCAATTTGAATTTTTCTACTAGAAGCCTTTAAAAAGCTTTAGCTAAAACTTCCAGTATACTTTTTAGGGGATTTCAAAATAAAAATGAATAGGAATACAAAATGAGAAAAGGATATATTTTGTTTGAAACGGGTATGTTTTATGATTGACATGACTAAGAAAGGTGTTCATTGTGTCTTCAATAAGAATTTGGCAGTATTTGAGGATGCTCACTGATTAATATTCTCCTTTATACTATTTACAAATAAGTAAACTTGAGGGAGCTGGGCTTTTATGTGAATTAATTCTAGCTTTGGCCTGAAGATTTTGTAGTCTCTCATTGTGTCTAGTAACTCATTCATGTCCGGCAACAAAATCTCTGGGCAGGCCACATAGAGGAAAGACATGCATTACAGAGGATGCATTCTACACTGGAGGTCTCAGAGTCTACCTACTCTTAATACACAGCAGTACTAATGTGATTGATTATAAGACTTCTCGTCCAATGGCAAGCAGTGGACTGTTGAAAAAGAAGATGGATGTGGGCTGACGTTGGTATGGACATGGAAAATGCTGAAAAGTCCCAGAGGACAGGTGGGTGGTAAAGGAAGAGGTAGAAGCAGTGCTGTGCAGACTTCTCTACACAAATTCTGATGGCCAGGAGGGCTTAGCATGAATTGTTCTAAGCCCTAAAGAGTAACAACGTCCAACCCCACTTAGGTATCCTGCAAAACGTTTGTTTAAAATTGATGGAGAAATAAGGTGTTTCCAAGACAAGGAGCACCTCAGGAAATTCATGATGATCCAACTAACATTAAAAAAAAATTCTCAAGGATGTCCTAGAAGGAGACAATGAGGCCAACAATGCCAATACGGCAAGAATGACTATATCTGGGGTACGAGTAGCTAAGCAAAAGGGGGAAAAAGAGGAAATCAGAAACAGAAAATAATGCAATGACAGGAATAAATCAACACCTCTTGGGAATAACTCAGTGTGAAAGGTCTCAAGTGCCCAATTATGAGACACAGAATATGCAGAATGAATCAAGAAGTTAAAGCCCAACAATATACAGCATATAAGAAACACATTTAATTCAAAAAGAAACTCATAGGTTGAAAATCAAAAAATGGAAAACAGTACTCCATGCAATGGAACCTGGAAAAAAGCATGAGTTGGTATCCTAATTTCTGACAAAGTGATTTTCAAACCACGCCTCATCATAAGAGACAAAGAAGATCATTATATGTTGATTAAGGGAACAATTCAATAGGAAGAGTTAATAATTATAAGCATATGCACACCAAATACCAACACATACAACTTCATAAAGCAAATACTCATAAACATGAAAAATCAGATAATCACTAATACATTGTCATAGGGAACCTCAATACCCTGCTGTCACAAAGGGGCAGATCAACTAGACAAAAAGTCAACAAAGAAATATGACAGGTGAACTAAACCTTCAAACAAATGGATTTAATAGATTTCTAAAGAGTGTTCCATCCAACAGCAACAGAATACATACTCTTCTCAGCAGTATGTGGGACTTCCCCAAAATAGACTGTGTGATAGTCCATACTGCATGCTTTTTTTTTATTTTAAAGAAGAAAAGTAAACAAAAATAACAATACAGAGTTTCAAAACAGGATAATAAGAAATTAATAATGCTTAATATATTGTGTATTGTCCTCAAAGTAGTTGCTCAGATTACAAGATATAGGCATGCAAAATTAACCAATATAAGCACCAACTGATCCCGTCAATGAACTGAAAGACATTAGTAGTATAATTATGTTAGCTATCTTGTGTGTGTGTCTATATATTATATATACATGTGTGTGTATATATATATCTGTATTTTTTTCTTTTCCCTTCCTTCATTTCTCCTTTCTCTCATCCCAGTTGTTCTTTCTTTGTGAGCAGTATCTTTCCCTTTCTCAGTATCTATTGCAGCTTTTCTTAGTCTTTTAGTTTCTTATGCTAGGGAGGCAAGATGATGCTTACACATGTGTGTTTGATTTATTTCACTTATGACCATACTGCTTGCTTAAGGTAAGTGCAAAAGAATCAAAATTACCCCATGTGTATTATCAGGTCATAGTGCATTGAAACTAGAAATTAATGGTGAAAGACACCACAGAAACTATGCCAACACATGGAAATTGAATAATATCCTCTTAAATAATCAATGGGTCACAGATGAAATTAAGCAAGAAATTAGCTTCTCCAATCAAACACTAATTACCAATATGATGTACTGAAACCTATGGAATGCAGTGAAGGCAATTGTAAGAGAGAACTTTATAGTGGTGAATTGCCACATCAGATAAACAGAGTGAGCTCAAATAAATAACTTAATGATGCACCCTCAAGGTCCTAGAAAAACAGGAATCATCAAAGCCCAGAGCTAGTATGAGGAGGGAAATTATAAGACCACAGAGCAGAAATTAATGAAATCAAGACTAAAACAAAACAAAACAAAAACAAACAAACAAAAAGAATGAATTGAAGAGTTGGCTGTTTGAAAGATTAAACAAAACAGACAGATCCTTAGCCAGTCTTACCACTGTTAAGGAAAGAAAAGACCCAGATCCATGCAATTAGAAATGAAAAAGGTGAAATCACAATAGATTTTGACAAAAATCTAAATTATCATTGTCTACTTTGAGAGCCTGTACTCTAAGAAAATGGCAAATTCAGAAGAAATGTATAAATTTCTAGATACATATGAACTATCAAAGCTGAATCAAGAAGATACAAAAATCTTGAATAACCTAACATCTCTCAGTGAAATTGAAGAAATAATAATAAAGAAACACCAACTAAGAAAAACCCAGGTCCTGATAGATTCATTGCCAAATTCTACAAGAACTTTGAAGAAGATCTAATGCCAGCACTCCTCAAACTCCTTAAAGAAACCAGAAAGGAAGTCATACTCACAAAAGTCATTCCTGGAATCAAGCATTAACCTGACTCCAAAAACAGAAAAACACACAACCAAAAGGAGAACTGCAGGCCAATCTTTTAATAAACCTAGATGCAAAAATCCTCAAAAGATGCTGGCAAGTAAAATGCAGCAAATAATCCAAAAGATCATACATCATGACCAAGTAAGATTCATTCCAGGGATTCAGAGGTGGTACAACATATACAAATCAATAAATATAATATACCATGTTATAAGCAAACTAGGATACAAGTTTCATGAGTATCTCAGTAGAAAAGCATTTGACAAAATCCAACATCCATTCATGATTAAAAAACTAAAGAAAATAGGAATACTTTGAAGGTCTTTATCTCAAACTGATAAAAGCCATCTATGACAAACCATCAGCCACCATCGTTTTAAATGGAGAGAAGCTACAAGCTTTCCTTCTAAAATCAGGAACAAGATAAGGATGTCCACAGTCACCATCTTCTTCAATATAGTTCTCAAAACATTAGCTATAGTGGTTAGATAAGAGAAAGAAAAGGGATATAGTTAGGAAAGGAAGAAGTTAAATTAATTTTTGCGGATGACGTGATCAATTACATAGAATACTCCAAAACTCCACCAAGAGTCCTAGAATTGGTAAGCAAATTCAGTATTACAGCAAGATACAAAGTTAACACTCAGAAATCAGTAGCATTCTTATACAACAACAATAAATCTCCCAGAGAGAAATCAGGGAAATAATTTATTCCATAATAGCATCGAAGAAAATGAAATAAAATGGTATCTCAATTCATGAACTTAATTTGTTCCACATTTCTGGAAACTTTCATGTTTGTGTGGGAAAGATGCCTGAAGTCATGTTCGTCACCTAATGCAGAGTTTTCAAACAAAACCAAAATTTTGCACAATGCTTCTGTTTGTAAGCCAAATTGTTTGCAAACAAAAATATTTATGAACCAAGGAACCATTGGACTGTTTGTAGGAAATAACCTAATCAAGGAAGTGAAAGACCTCTGCAATGAAAACTATGTATACTGTAGTACTCTGAAAAAGAAGATCAAAAAGGATTACAGAAAATGGAAAGATCTTCCTTGTTCCTGGGTTGGCAGAACCAATGTAGTAAAAATGGCCATACTTCCAAAACTGTTACACAGATTTAACATTATTCCAATGAGCATACCAGTAGCATCATTACAGAACTAAAGAAGACAATCCTAAAATTCATATAGAACCAGAAGAGATCTAGAATAGCAAAAGTTATTCTGGGGAACAAGGACAAGGAGCATCATGATCCTTGACTTCAAGTTATACTACAAAGCTACAGTGGTAAAAACTGTTCGGTATTGGCAAAAACAGAAACTAAAACCAAAACCGAAAAAACCAAAATCAAAATCAAACCAAACTTGTGAATAGTGGAACACAACAGAAGATGCAGAAACAATTGCAAGCAAACTCAGCTACTGTATCTTTCACAAATGGGCCAAATTCTTCTGCTGGAGGAAAGATTTTCTGTTTAACAAATGTTGCTGGGGAAACTGGCTGTCACATGCTAAAAATTGAACCTACGTTGATATCTCTCAGCATGCACTAAATTAAAATCAAAATGGATTAAAGATCTAAAAGAACAGAAACACCTACTGTACTGGAAGTCGAAATAGGAAAAACTCTTCCTTTTTTTTTTTTTTTAACCTTATTCTATTAGTAAGTGTTTGTCATACATATTGACCACATTCATCACAGGAAATTTGTGCCTGTACATAATGCATCTCAATTCTTCTTTCAAAATAGGTACAAATCTTGAAGACATAGGTGTAGGCAAAGACTTTCTGAATGGAACCTTGGTTTCACAAGAAGTAATACCAAGAACCAACATCTGAGATCACATCAAATTAAAAAGCTTCTGACAGGAAAGGAAACCATCAACAGACTAAAGTGACAGCCCACAGAATGGGTAAAAATTTTTGCCAGCTATTCCTCAGATAAAGGACTGATATGTAGAATATTTAAACTACTCAAAAATTTAGCCCCACCAAAATTTAAAGACCCAATTAAAATGGGAATGTGAAATGAAGAGCTACTTGTCAGATGAAGAATTACAAATGGCCAATACTTAGATGAAAAAATGCTCAATATTGCAGACTATCTGAGAAATGCAAATTAAAACAACCCTGAGATTCCATCTCACTCCAGAAAGAATGTCTTCATCAACAAATCAAATAATAACAAATGCTGGAAGGTCTGTGGTGGAAAAAGGAACCCTTCTTCATTGTTGGTGGGAGTGCAGACTGGTGCAACCGCTGTTTTAAGTCAGTGTGGAGATTCTTCAAAAAAATTAAAAAAAAAAAAGAAATTCCATTTGAGCCAGCTATTCGCCTTCCAGGTATCTTCTCAAAAGAGTTCAAGATATATACCATAGTGTCTCTTGTTTATTGTAGTACAATTCATAATAACTCAATCTTGGAAGCAGATTATATGTCCATCAATAGATAAATGGATAGTGACGTTGTGGTGTTTATCCATAATGGAATACTACTCTGTCATAAAGAAGGATCAGCTTGAGTCATTTGGGGGAAAATGGGTGTACCTTGAGACCACAATATTAAGTGAGACAAATCAAAAACAAGAGCTAAATATTGCATGGTTTCTCTTATATGAGAAACTCAATATATAGATAAGGTGTATTATGAAAGACTGACAATAGAAAAAAAGATAAAGTTACTGTAATCCAGCATGGACAATCGATCTAAGAGTGTATCTTGATTTAATGTAATTATCTTACGTGTTTTATATGTTTTCTGGCATTTTAGTCTGATTGTTAGTCTGTATATATGATGATTAACTTTATAAGGACTTATAAGATAAATAAATGAATCCAATGCTGGCAAAAAGGGAGGTGGGGGAAAGAGGGAGAAATAATTGAGAAGCGTTATGTATGTGTGCCAGTTCCTCACCATGAATGTAATCACTGTGCACTGCAAACATGGACAAATAAAAATTTAAAAAGTAGTGTGAGAACCAAGGCGCAGTGGTTGAGGACCACTTAGATGCAGACTCTGATAGTGCCATTTTATTATGCCTCCTTCTCTCCTTTCCTGTTTCTTTTCTCTGTCCCTCCTTCTTTTTCATTGAAATACAAGATGTATTCAGAAAATGGCAAATGTCATTGTAGCATCAGTGAACAGCTCAGTGATTGCCCTGAATGAATCCACCTACATAACCAGCTCCAGAACCAAGATGTAAACAGCTCCCCACCAGCCTCAGATTGCTCTTCTCTCTCTGGGGAGTCATTACTTTCCCTCAGAGACCGACCAGAGGTTACTTTTCACCTGTTACTAAATTTTCTATGAGTGAATCATGTGGTATGCATTCTGCCTGACTTAATTTGCTAAACATTGTATTTGTGAGACTCTTATTTTGTGTACAGTAACAACTTGCTCATTCTCATGGCTGTATTCAGTGTAGTGTTCCACCTTAGGAGAATGCCAACATGTCTTTATCTGTTTCATTCTTGCTGGACACTTGGATTGTTTCTGGGTTTTGGGCTGGTGAGACTTGTGCTGCTGTGGATATATGTTGTCGTACACGTAGGAGTTTCTGTTGTGTGTGTTCTGAGTGAAATTGCTAATGCAGTGTTGTCTATAGTGTCTTCCTTCAAAGAGGATACGAATCCATACACAGACACACATTTATGTATGAGGTTTTCCTCTTTCCGTCATTGTTATGGAGAGCTGGTACTGTCTTTTTAAAATTTTACTCATTTTCGTGAATGTAGAATTATGTCTCATTGTGGTTTTAATTGGTACTTTTGAGGGAACCTTTTCATAGGTGTATTGGTTATTCCCAGTGTGAAGTATTTGCTTAGGTGTTTTGCTCATGAAATTTTTATCCACTGTGTAATCCCATGAAAGGAAGAAGGAAGATTTGAATACCTGGGGGTTGATTTCTTAGTTTAGAAAACTGAGCTGACCAGGAAAACTCATTCACCAGTGTTTTCATCTAATAAAGTAAGTAGTAGATGAAGAGATTAGAAACATTTAAATTGGTAAATATTGGAGTCTGGATCTATGAAATATTGTCCTTAAAAATAGAAAACCTAAAAAGCAACTTTGACACTATACTCAAAAACAGGCAGAACTTGTTCTCATTATCAAGGCCAAAATAGAGCATCTCAGATGTGGCTTTACCCAGTGACACATGGAGATTTGCATTTGGTACCTGACCGCTGGCCTCAGTCTCTTTACTAGTTGTTTAACTTGGGAGATGAAAAAAACCCTCTTTCTATTATTTTAGTTTCTAAAATGACTGTAAAACCTAATTCACAGAGGAGTTATGAGAGACTGATGAAGTGATCTTTATGAAACTTTGTTCAGAGCTGTGAATGTCCATACGTGTATTATTTATTATTATTACTGCTCTCTGCTACAGTGTTCCTTACTCTTGAGTTGAATTGTGCCAGCACTGAGAACAGTTCCTGGCATATTAATGAACATTTGTTGGCTGAATGAACAAAAATGTTTATGTATCTTTCTTAAGCTCTCACTCTGAGTGACTGAAACTGTGTTTTGTATCTATATATCTATTTATTCTAGGACTTTTAACTCTTTTATTGCTAAAGTTGAGTTGGGAAAAGGTTTTACTAAACCTGAGACTGAAAAATTGAGACTAATAGGCAGCAGTTTGAGATCATCTCTTTTGCTGTATAGTTCATATTAACCTTGTGCCCCCAAGTACCCTGCACTAGACCTGGAGAGTCCTTGAAATGATTGTCTCACTCCCTGCTCCATGGGTGATCCCACAAAGCCTACACACTGAGTATTTTTAGCTTTTATAATTAGAATGCTGGCTAACAAATTCCCAGATTTAAAATATTCTAGTGGTTTTGCCAGTGCTGATACCTTGGAAACCATGTTTCATGTAGAATTGAACTTTTGGCGATGAATAATAGCTGAAAACTAGAGCTTGTGAAGAGCCTTTTCAGCATAGGACAGATAAGCACTTCTCAGATATGTTGATTATAGCATCAAAATAAATGTGCAATGTTCACCTTTGCAAACTGTTACGTAGAGCAACAGTTCTTCAAAAAGTCTGATTCTCAGCTATTGGCTTGAATATGTGACTGCTTTTTGTTTATCTGAAAAGTGGTTTACTGGCATGTTATTTTAAAAGTAAATAGATCTAAAATGCATGTTACTTTTCTGTTGGAGAATTACATGGTGCTCATTTAAGCAATAGTAGGTAACCCTTTATAAAATCAGACTTGTAGCAAAATAAAGTTGGAGTTTTATGCAGAGATGTAGATTTTTTTACCTAAATATTGCGATCTTTATTTTTTCTTATATTTGAATTATTTATCTAATAGTTACTGGTCTTGGTTGGTTTGCTTTCATAATTTAAGTGTACTTGTCTTATAGTACTCAGAGTACTGAGTAACGTAGTACTTCAGGAAATTACAGCAGTCTGCATTTTATAAGGACATTTACATTTTAGGTAGTGTACCTCCTGTGGGCTGATTCAAATGTGCTGATTTAGTGGAAAAAGGAATTATTTGGTATAGTTGACGGCTTTTGTATTATTTGGTATAGTGGTGGTGCATACCTATAATCCCAGCACTGGGGACGCTGAGGAAGGAGGATTGCTGCAAGTTCAAGGCCAGATGGGCTGCATAGTGAATTCAGGACCAGTCTGAACTACATAGTGAGATCCTGTCTCAAAAAACAAAGCAAAACAAAACAAAACACAAAACAAAACAGTGGGTTTCAGAAAACCCTATCTTTTGTTGTAGGTGACTTCATTTCTTTGAGAAGTTAAATGGAGTTGTCCAAAACACATGCATCCAAGCATACCTGGACACTGCTGTATGAAAGACTGGAAACAAGACCCTTCCTTTGGACGTCACTGGCATATGGGACTTAGAAAGCTTGGTGCTATGGGTTTATGGAAGGATAACTGATCTTGAGACCAAAATGTTAAGTAAAATAAGTCAGACACAGGAAGTTAAACTTTGCATGGTTTCTCTTACATGAGAAACCAAAAATATAATGCTGAGTAAAATAAAGGAGAGATGGTCGGATATAGGGAGACAGACTTTTTAAAGATGGGAAGGGAGAAGGGGACCAAAAATGAGTGCAATATGATATATATGAGGTATGATCAAAATATATGGTGAATGTTTAAATTTAAAAATTTATTACAGAAGGTGGGTGAGGTGGTATATGCCTGCAATCTCAGCGCTTGGGAGATTGGGGATCACTGTGAGTTTGAGGCCAACCTGGGCACCATAGTGAGTTCAAGGTGAGCCTGAACCACATAGTGAGACCCTGACTCCAAAAAACAAAAACATTGTTTTTATTACAGTATAAAACACATTGCTATTTTCCCTCTCACATTGAACACACACCTCTATCACTTGTTGCCTTCTGAAGCAGTTCTGAAAGTCCTCTTTCCCGAATGTTTTTATGAGGTGTGATAAAAATACAGTGGATGTCTTGCAAACTGCTGTCTAACAAAAAGGCAGGCTTTTAAAACATGATGCTGTGTCCGCATCTACCTGTTTATTTGATCTGGTGCTGTGCCATTCTGGCTTTTCCTCAAAGACAAAGTGGCCATGAACAGTAAATGTTTTGAATCAATTCCAGACACTGAGTCAACCACGACAGTGTAACTAAAGACACTCATGAAAGAAGACTTCCAGAACTGTTTCAGAAAATATAAGAAGGATGGAATAAGTGTGTTTGAAGTAGGGGGAGGATTTTGAGTGGAGTTATAGCAGTGTCTTTTACTATAATAAATTAAAAAAAATTTAAACATTCTCTGTTTTTTGATCGCAATATATGTACCAACTCCTTAAATATAAATTTTATATATCACAGACATATACCATTAAAAAAGAATCACCCCTAAAATTATCAAACATGGTCCTGACAACTGTAGTAGCTAAACTGATACCAAAAGGGAATAGGGTATCTATTGCTTTTCTTGTACTCTTCACCCTGGCAACTGTTGACTGTGTGGCCAGATTGGAGGACCCCTAATAGCTTTAGTGCAAGCTAGGTGTTGCATCTTTTACCCCAGGAGGGTCACAAGCAGAGGTCTGAAACTGTCTCTCCATGAAGCAAGTGTGTTGGGAGGAGGCTCAGTGGCTGCCAGGAGTGTAGGTGACCAGGTCCTGCCAGTCCTTTGACCTCTGGAGATGGTGTCCTTGGAGGGTGACATTAGTAGAGAGTGGAGCCTCAGGCAGGGGGTTTGCTGAGGCACTAATTGCAGTTGCCCTCAGAAAATTGCTGAGCATTAACAGATTAAACCGGGACTCAGCTCACACATTTGCACTTTTACAAGTCGAGGTTCTTTGCCAGGGTAAAAAAGAGAAGATGGATAAAGAATGTCTGAAAAGATTTAGATAAATGAAATCAGATAATTTTCTTTGAAAAATGCATTAAGAAATGAGACAAAAATGCACTTCCAAAAAACATCAGAAGAAAATATAGTTCAAGCTCTTAGAAGTGTTTATTGTCAAAACATTTGAAATTTGGGGTATTTTCCTTTCTAATGCCCCTTACTATTCCAGAGTAGCTTTCTGTGTTCTCTTTTTCTGCCCTTTCCATTGTCCTTTACTTAAAAAACCATTGAGCTCTATAATTCATCATCTTGTTGCTTACTGCCACAAGAAGCCTGCCCTTTAATTCTTCTTCCAGGTTCGCGGTGTCCTTCTCCCCTGTAAGCTTCCTTACTTTTTAGTGAGCATATCCTTTGTTAGCTTCACAGTGACCATCACATTCTGTACCACACAGTGCTTATCTAATGGAATGCTACTTAGTCACTTAAAAATTCTGAATGGACCAATCAGAGACACCGAGGTACCTTGTCCAACTTTCTGTGAATTTTGTCTTTGTTGCTGTCAGGCCCCAGACATTTTTTGTGAAAGTTGTTGTAATCAAGTTTGGAATCTAGTAACTTTGGGGTTGGAAGTTTGTTATTAGGATTTGGAATATGTCATAGTTTCTTGGAAGAAATAATCTATCTTGATATGACTGTATTTTATCTGCTCTGCATTGCACATAATATTACATACTATTAGAGACTAAAAGTGAGTTGGAAGCAATTATTTTTCAAAAAGCTTATTTTTGAAATAACTGTAGGCTCAAAAAAACTTAAAAAAAATCAGTACAGAGAGTTTTTTTGGTATTCTTTGCCCATCTTCCCCCACTAAGTATTGCTTTCAAGATTCCTAAAAGGCATTTACCAAAAAAGATTTATGAGGAGTTGTAATTTTTATGTCTGATCTGAAGAAATACTTGTCCTTCTTTATTAGTTGCTGACTATGTGTCAGTACTTATTAATCAGTCAATGTGTAAAAATGGAGAATTAGACAGACCTGTTGTTTGTGGGCTTCAGCTGGCAGGGGGCCTGTGTGACAGGCAAGGAGCCGTTCATGTATCTAATTGCATCTCTGTGAATTTATGTTTGCTGCACTCAGTCATTTTTTTATATTGATCATATTGAACTATGAGTTTTCAATCAAGATGTTGCTCCCATAAAACTTTGGGAAGACATGTAATTGTGTGGGAGTAGAACTCCTTTGTGGCACAGGTGCCAGGGGATTGTGATGACACTGGGTTTTATGAACTGAGGCAGCGGTACTGTACTGTGCACTCTTTTGTGTACCTTATGATCTATGTGAATATGCACAGTACATTAAGATACTTTAGGATGTTTGTTAGATAATACATGATATTATTTGCAGTGGAATCTAAGTGTCCTGCTCTTTGTGAGCACATTGATGCCATGCCGAGCACCTGTTTGAGGTTGTTCTCTTTTTATGGCCCTCGAGTGCTGTTATGTATTTGTATGAATGTCTGAACCTCATGCAGTCTCACAAAGATGCTCTCCTGAGGGTTTGGTCTGTACCTCAAGAGAGGATGACTGGAAAGACTTAGAACAAGATGCTGTCTACAACGAGCAGAAATCAGCACAGACAGGGCTGTGCGGTTGCTCACTTTTGAGTAACACCTGATGCCTGGAAGGAGACTTTGCCAGTGTCCGTAATATCACGGAAATTTCTCCAGGCCTAAGGCGATCAGAACCAGGGCACCACGTATAATTGAGAGAATTAGGGGTAGAAAAAAATAGAGAAGTTTATGTAGTACATACTCACATGGGTGGCTTTTCACCCCAAGAAGAGAAACTGGCTTTTCCAACAGAAGAATGTATATTACATATTCATACAATTTAAAAGAAAAGATGGACATGTCTCATAAACAGACCTAACCTTTTGGTTGCTTATTTTCTCTTTACCTAGGGGTTCACCTGGTTGTTTTCTTTTTTTGGACCTGGTTTGGTTTTCAGAGAACTTCGCTTGAGTCATTTACTATTTTGCAGAATAATTTCCCACTCTTGGAAGTTGTTGTCAGTTGTCACTAAATGTTGAACTAAAAGACTGTGACTGACCCTGCAGCACAGTCCATATGGAGGGCTGCTACCCTGCTGCTTTCTCTTGGTTCTCATCCTTACCAGAGAGAATTTGTACCAACCCAAGACCCTTTGCACAAAAACCAGAGCAGCAGAGAAAAGAAGGTTGAACATGAGGCCCAGACTCAGGCTGGTTGCTGCAGAGTCAGAAGCTGGAGGGGTAGCTGCTTAGTCCTCTGGAGAAAGTGAGGGTTCAGATCTAGGGTGGGCGTCCAGGCACTGGGGTCCAGTGGCCCTGGTGGCATGGGAAGCTGTGGCGGCTGATGGGGAGCAACGAGGGCGGGAGGTGTTGGGCAGAGGCTGTGGAGCCAAGAACAGGGAAATTGTATTTCGTGGAGCCTAACTCCAGGACACTGTGAGCCTGTGTGCATCAGTCTGCAGGCTGATCTGTTTATAGTCATCAGAGGACCAAATATTTTCTACTACTAACATCTACTTAATTAAGTGTCTTAACTAAAATTGTTGTAAAACTTTTTTTTTTTTAAATAGGCTATTGGACACAGGGATTTTGCATTGATTCTGTCTCTCCAAATTGCCTAGGCTGCATTGAAACTTGCATTTACCCTTTCTCAGCCTCCTGGAGGGCTTGGATTAAAGATTTGTGCCCCCATGCCTGTTCCAAAACATTTTTTGACGTATATCATTCCAAAATGAATTTCACACGTGTGTATCCTGTCTGCGATATGGAGTATGCTTTTCCCTGTTGCTCATCTCTTGGTCTTTGTCATATAATTTGGAGAGATCTCAGGCCTGGAAACTTGGCTGCTGCTGGAAGCAGCCCATACTGTGATGCTTGGACCCGTGCAGGTGGCTGTGACCTCTCTTGTAGAAGGTTAGAGATATGCAAGAGTGGACACATATCTCGGGTCAGGGAGGCAGCATTGTTGAGTGGCCATCACCGGTCACTGAAGAGGCCTGCATACATAGAGGACATGAAGTTGACAAACTGGGCACAGTTAGGGAACCTCAAGAAGGTTATGAGGTCCAGAAATTGTGCAGCCAACTTCTGTTACTGTTACTGAGGCCCCTTTGGACCTGCAGGCTGTCACGCCTGTGGGGATTCCTGTCAGCGTTGTTTTTGAATCTTCAGAGACTGTCAGCATTTCCCTGGCTGAGAGCAGGGACTCTGGAGCCGGGCAGCCTGGCCTCCAGTCTGCCTCCCACACTGTCCTAGGCTGGGTGTGCTGTGGAGTGGTTACTGAGATTGTGCAGGGAGCTTTACCAGGCAACTGCAAGATGAGGAAAGTTGGATTGGACAGGGAGAAGTCGGAGTGTGAGGCAATAGCAGCGGAGGTCTCAACACACCCTACTAGGAGCTCTGGAGGCAGGGAGACCTTTGGGCTGCCTGCCTCACGATAACGGCCAGAGCTTACTGCCCCCATTGCACCAGTCCTGAGATGCGGGCTGCCCCTGAGATGCGGGCTGTGACCTTGGGTCAGATGGCTCTGAAGAGAAGGTGACTTCCAGAGCAAAATCAAGCTCAGCTCACTAGTCGGGGCAGCGCCTGGGTTCTGAGACTTACTCAGCGACTCCTGGTGTGTTTCTGGATCTTTATCTGAACCTGCTTCACTTAATTTCTGGGACTTAAGTAAGGTAACACATGTCAAATGCTTAGAAAGGTGCATAGCGTGTATCAAGTGTGATTTAGGTGTAAGATTTGTGACCCTGTCTGATTGTGTTAGCCCTACCTTTCCCTTATAATAGTGATTCTCTGGTTGGTAAGACTTTGAAAGCTAGTGCTCTTGCTATTAATATGTTCTAATTCTCTTTGCAAGAGGGAAACACTTGACAATATATTAGTAAGAAATAATTCAGTGTATTATGTGTTTTAGTACTATTTACATTTTAAATTTTTACTGGAAAGATGCAGAAAGTATAGTTACTGATAATGCAAGTTGAAGGATGTGGGCTTATGGAGTAAAATGTTCAGGGGTGTGTGTGTGTGGTGTGTGTGTGTGTGTATGTGTGTATGAGTTCTTAGCCTCCCTAAGAGACACAGAGGTAGGAAGTTCCAAGTTGACGTGGAGTCGGACCCTTCACTGCTTTGCGTGGGGAGAAGTGAAATGAAAAGAGTTCGTGGTGGAGTGGACTAGGGAGATCCTCCTAGTCTTGGTCTTCACCTTACCAACCACTCTGGTTCTAGATCCATACAGTATTATATACAATCAACAAATAAGCAAACGTTAACACTTTTAAATTGCTGTATTTCTTAAGCATTCTAGAATCATTCTTTTCAATGTTTCACTATTTAAATTCCATAATTATATAGTAGATCACCTGGAGTGTTTTAGAAATTTGTTTTTGATTCAAAGTAATGTTCTCATGGAGATTTAGCCTCTGCCAATTCATTTCTCACTCATTTGAGGACATGGCTAACTCTTTTACAAGTTTTATTTCCTTCCTGTTACGGATTAAAAACTGGTGGTCAACTTAACACCAGCTGAATTAAATAGGCATGGTGCTGAGTGTAGATGGCTCACCTGAGGAAAGTTTCCAGCATAAACAGAAACATGGAGAAGAAGAGCGAGGCGTTGTGGGTTCTCTTTAGTGTTGCTGCTTTGAGCCTTTGATTCTCCTGGAGGAGCTTGTCATGCTGGCTTCCCAAATATGGATTCAGCCATTATCATCGTAGGAGCTTGGGACCTCATCGCTGAGAGTGGCTGTGGGTCACTTTCGGGGAGCTCAGCTCCTCACGTTGAGCATCACTTCTTGGCTCCAGAGGGAAGATGTTTGCTGTTTGACCTCCAGGAGAAGGCTGTCATGCTGGCTTCCTAACTGTACTCGACTGTTCGCATTGTCAGATGATCTCAGGACCTCATTGCTGCTGAGGATGGCTGTGGTACTCTTCAGGGCAGCCCTGCTCCTTATTTTGAGCATGACTTCTTGGCTCCAGTGTAGAACCCTCAACCTACTGGCACAGCTCCTTCACCCCGCTGGCATAGACTTTCTAGCTTCCACTGCTGACCATTGACCTTCCTGGCACAGATCCATAAAACAGACTGGCATGAGTCCTTGTCATGGGCTCTTAGATTTCTGGTTGTATTTGTGGGAGGCATTGTCATGGGCTCTGGGTCTTTAGCTGGACTCATGCAGGACATTGCTGTGGGATTCAGGCCTTTGGCTGAATATTCTGGGTCTTTAGTGTTGTGGACAGATTTTCCTGCACTTTCTTGTATTTAACACTGGGTGACCATCATAAAACAGTATTATAAATTCTGTGTCCTGAATGCAGTTGTTCTCCTTGTAACCCCTGACTACAACATTTCCTGTTCATTTGGATGCAAAATACATTATTTGAAGTGAGTTACTTCCTCCCAATATGGTAACTATATCATACTATTTATTTTTAAAGGACTATCTGCCCAGTTAACGTTTGACAGTTAAAAACATATCACTTCTTTAAACATAGAGTGTGCGTATTTCTTCATGCTAGTATCCCATTATTGGCTATCCTAATCAACCTAGCAGAGTAGAGGAGGAAATACGGTACCACCTCTGGAAGATTTTTGAATAAAAGGCCTTTTTTGAATTAAAGTCTGCAAACTATAGGGATGCTGCTTGCATACCCAAGTTTATTGTGGTATTATTCACAATACCAAGAAATGGAACTAGTATAGATGTCCATCAGCAGAAGAATGAATGAAGAAAACGTGGCATATACACACAAGGGAGCATTCTTCAACCATAAGGAAAAATGAAAATTTGTCATTTCCAGGAAAATGGATGGATCTGGAGACCATCATGTTGAGTGAAATAGGCCAGATTCAGAAAGACAGATACTGTTTGTTCTTCTAATATGTGGAATCTAATAAAGATAACACAAAAGCAGAAAGGAGGCTCTTATTCAGCCAGAGAAAACAAACAGGGAGGAGATGTTGGGTTGGGTGTAAAGGCAGGTGGTGGGGGATGGATATGATCAAAATGCAGCGCCTACACTCAACCCCTCCACATGAAGGGTAAGGGGTGAAAATGGCAAAGTGAAATGCATTGATCTTTAGAACCAGTATGCACTAACAAAAAAGATACAAAGCTAACAACAAAAAAGGTCTTTCTTGAATACACTGCTCTCCTTAATTTAAGTTGCTTGTGCTTATTCTTAAATTCTTCCAAAGAAAAGTGAATATTAGGAGTGAGCCACGAAAAATAATTTATCTAAATATTTATTATATGATCATATTTGGAAGGTAAGGATTACATGAATAAGCTGAGTTAGTGAGAAATTTTGCATTAGCCTTATCTTCTTTGACATTAACTGTTTCTGAGTTGAGCAGTCCTTTATGGGTTCCAGGCAGGATTTTGGAGTTATTGTTACATAAGCAAGGCCCTTGTAGGTCTTCTCACATCTGCAACTAGCAGCTGTTTCCCTACTGAGATGAGCAGTGTCTAACACATTTATGACTTCAAGTCTATGTTTGCTTGGGGGGTGTTTGGGAAGTAAATGTAGATGAGAGATTTAAGGTTAATTATTGTTTAAAAATGTATTAATGTTTAAATAATGATGAGTGGTAAAAACTCATCACATAACAAGCCTCTTCTAAAAGCAGAGACGATTAAAAGTATGCATTTTGGAGATTAAAATACATAAACCCTCATTTTAGAAAGCCATTGAGCTTGCCTAATGGGAATCAAGTTTATATCTAAGAAGATTATGCCAGTATACCTTTTAATTCTTACAAGCACGGAAATTTGACATTTGTAGTATCTTATTGTCTGAGATCTGAAGTAAAAATTAGTATTTTGGCAAAATTATTGTCTCCAAAATGGACATCGATGAGAAAGAGATATACTCTAGTATCGTCCCTATTTGAAAACCACTTGATGTTTTATTTTTATCTATTTATGTTTTTAAAGAAAGCATGCTTGCAGGTGGGGTTCCATGTGAGTTACAGTTATCTTTTGTTGAGAAAAAATTTCTCAATCTTAGGCCATAAGTTGTAAGTTTTTAAATAAATACCAGAATATATTATAAATAAGAAAATTATCTGTCCAAAATACTTTTATATTTCAATACAATAGTGTATTAGTTTCTTTAGTGTGTAAAGGTTAATCAGTTCCTATGTCACTATTTAAATTTGTACATGTAATGCAGTCATAGACACATAAATACATGGTCAGATGATAACTAGCACAGTACATTAAACTGAATTCAAAACTACTCACAGAAATTCACAAATGAATTATTTAATAAAGTCACTATTATATAACTTAGATACATAAGAGGAAGGATATCTAATAAACAAAACAATGCAAATTTCAGCAACGCCACGCTATTAGAATTTACATTTTCTCTGAAAATCAAGGACTGATTTTTCACCCACAGGGAACTCAAAGGTTGATCAAAGGGAGGGAAAGTCTTGTGTGGATGTTGGCTAGTTGGTCTAGTGGTCTAAAGAAATGGAAAAAGAAAGTGTAGACTTACACTAATGGTTCCGTTTCCAACAAACCTGGTGAATTCATTTTAAATGTGGTTTGCCGAAAACTGATAATGGGTTTTAGCACTTAGCGTTTTACCTTCAAAGCACTTTCCAAATGTTGAATAATTAATTGGTACAACCCCCATGTGGCGGTAGAATAGCAAGCATGTCTTTCTGTGTACCAGGAAACCATTATAGCAGAGCCTGGAACTGGTGATTTTATTTTTTAGAGGTGTCTTTCCTTCCCAAGGTGACTGGTGTTTTCAGTGCCATCCTGGCTTCCAGTTGCAGGGTTGGGGGAAAGTGACCAAAGATGTTGAACACTTGAAAACTTTTTCTTGCTCCTGTTTCCATGTAGACTTCACTTCCATCTTCCTTTGCCTGCTGTCACACAGATTGATGTTGGCTTGTTTGCGTAGCCAGCATCAGGATGTCTACTGACTGACCGTCTGGAGAGACTGGAGTGAAGTCCCTGTGTCAGATGGGGCAGACCACCCAGCCCTCAGGTTCTCAAGCTCTGAAACAGAGCAGGACCAGGACCGCACTTGGAGAGCAGTTAGCCGCTTTGTCCTTTACACAGCTCACTCGATGACTGTGAGGCTGCTGTGGTCATTCCTGGTGATGGATGCTGAATCTCTGTGGGTGTGGCTAACACTTTAAAGGCAGACAAAACTTGATCCTTTGGCATTTCAAGGAAGCGAAGTCCTAGAAATCACAGGAGTGCAGGCTCCCACTTACTTACCTCACACAGTCTAGGTGATTAATATTGAAATCTCGGCCTAGAGCTTGACCCTAGGAGGCCTGTGAGCCCCTAGATGTTGTGTAAAGAGTGTGTGTGTGTGTGTGTGTGTGTGTGTGTGTGTGTGCATATATATATTTATGTATATTTGTATTTGGGGGCATTCACATAACGCATTCATGGTTGCTAAAGCTTTGACATGCACATTTAATATTTAATATGGACTGGTGTGCCTTATAAATGTTTCTGTGGTCTTTTCTAAATAACAAAATGAAATATTAGCTGTCCACTCCTCCAAAATCTGAATGAAACAGACATGAGGACCTATAAACTGCAGGATATCTAACAAACTGATGTTTTTATGTTACCAGAAAGCGCAGTGATGCAATCAAAACCAGAGAACAGGGCTGTTTAAGCATGATACATTCAAGTCAGAGAGGTAGCGATCCCCTGTGTCTCCTTTACGCTTGGCCCTGAGACCTTCCCAGCACAATTGCAGCAGGGCACCCGCCAGGGAGGGTAGGGCCACTCCTGTTGCACATGCGTAACCGAGCCACCTTCACGGTGACTGCCATGCCTCATGGGACAGTGCTCGCTGACATCTGACACTACTCACTTGGAGGAAGGAGAATTCTTTGCCCCTGTGTAGCTGTTTCTCTAAGCAACCTAACTGTTTACCTGAATATTTGTGTATTAATTTAATCTTTGCAAGTCGAGATCTTTTTTTTTAGTGAAATCTTGCAAATAGGTTATGATTATAACTCATTAGGCCTTGGGAAGCTTGATATTTAAAGGAATACTGAAATATAAGAGAATCAGTAAAACAAGACAAAAAATAAGGCTTCTTAGCCTGGATGTGGTGACGCACTTGGGAGGCTGAGGCAGGAGGATCACTGTGAGTTTGAGGTCAGCCTGGGCTACAAAGTGAATTGAAGGCTAGCCTGAACTGCATAGCGAGACCCTATCTCAAAAAGAACACCCCCCCCCCCAAAATTAGGTTTCTTTATTTGAAGTTAGTTCATAGTTGGTCTTAGGATGTGAGAGTTCAGTAACCCTGTGATATTACAGTGACATTAAATTTATATGTGTTTATTTTGTTTTGAGATTAGAATCTACAGCTTTCAGCAGATGTAAAAATCGTTAGCTTGAGTCAGCACCATGTGTGGGCTGCAGAGAGGACAACCAGACACCAACTCCTTCTGTTAGTTGGTGCCATTTGTGGGCAGCAGGGAGGAGAACAAGAAGCCAGCCACTTCCTATGAGTTGGTGCCATGTGCGGTCATGGGGAGGAGAACCAGATGCCACCCCCTCCTGGCGTGTGGGCAGGGAAACAAGAAGAGCCAAGGACCCCCGCTCCCCCTGCCAAGTGACCGGTTGACCCAGAGAAACACAGGCTGAGATGATAGCTATTGAAGTAAAATGCAATTTAATGATTGTGGTGTTTAGTGTTTCATTGACTTTGCAGGCCTAAAGCCAGTAATCTGCTCATCTGCTTAGAGGATAACAATATGCAGTATAACATCTATGGGGGATCTCCTTCTGAAGGTGGCAGCCATTATTAATTCCCTATTATTTTGTTTTAAAGTTCTGTATCATTGTTTTGTTTTATTTGGTTTTATTCTGTTTTATCTTGTTTGATTTTGTTATATCTGATGGCAAGGGCAGCTATTTCAAGGATAACAAGATATATTATGGTAGCTATTTTGGATTTACTATTATCTTGTTTTGAAGTCCTGTATTGCATTCATTGTTTTGTTTTTATTGGCTCTGTTCTGTTTTGTTTGATTCTACTATGTCTGATGGTATGGGCAGCTATTTTGAAGATAAGAGGCATTATGGTAGCCATTGTTGATTTCCTATTATCTTGCTTTGAAACCCCTGTATCATACTGTTTTGTTTTGATTGGCTTTATTCTGTTTTATTTTGTTTGGCTTTATTCTCTTTAAAATAAAAAATTAAAAAAAGAATCATTAGGTTATGATACCAGAATTTTTTTTTTTTTTTTGAGATGCTGGAAATTGAGCTCAGGACTTTTCACATATTAGGCAAGTGCTCTACCATTGAGCCAGAATCTCATATATGCTTAGCTTAAAATAAAACTTGACACTTTAGAGCAATTTGTTCAACTTTCGAAATCTGAAGTTAGTTTCACTGCTGAGGGCATCATGGATTTGCATGGCCAAATCAGAACTTCGGCCCATTTTACGGGTGAACCTCTTAGCCATTTTGCTTAGTAAGAAATAGGAAAGATTTTTGGTCCTATGTTTGGCTTGGGTTTCATTCCTCCTTCCTTAGTTATCTGCTGGTGGTCAGGCATGGAGTGGTTAAGGATTCAGGCTCAGGCATCAGACTAGACAATCATGATTACTTTGCTACTATGATTGTGGCCTTGGATGACACGCTTGACCTCCCTGTGCTCCTCATCTATAAAATAAGCACAGCAGCAGTTCTGGTTTCCTAAGGTCATGGCAGGAAATCCAGTGATGTATGTTAAGAATAGTACCTGTCTCACAGTAAGGACTTGCTAATTTTATATTTATCATTGTTTCTGGAATGATGCCTGCCAGCAAAATAAGATACTGGTGGCTAAAAGGACAGTGAGAAAAATACAGTGTTGCCTGTGACTTAAATACCATGAAACCTTGAATAAGTGGAAATAGATGGTTTATATTATTGAGAATAGTGTGAAGTCTCATGGAGATATTTCATTTGATTAAGTATGTCTAGACACATGGACCGCCTGCATAGAGTATTTCTAATCTCTTAGCATTATAAAAATTAAAAAGAACTGTAACCGTGTGTGAGGATAAACTTATGAGATGTGCTTTCATATTCTTAAAGGAAAGGGTGTTTACAGTTACAAATCCTTGTTGATTTTAAAACTAAATATCCTTTCCCATAGTTGGGTAAGTATTTAACTTTCTTCTTTTGTTCACAAAAAACCCCCATTAAATAAACACAGTTCATTCACTAAACTGGCTGTGAAATAATTTTAAAATCTCAATAACAGGTCATTTAGTTGATAAGCTGAGCTACTCATCTTTCTGCAGCCCTAAGGGAAGTCTTGGGAATGGGAGAGGTGCGGAACGAGTGCTTCACATTCTCTTCTGCGAACTGCTTCATGTTCCTCTAAGCAAGGTCATATTTCTAAGGATTGCATGAAAGTTTGGTGTCTTTATGTAGAAAAAACTAGTACTTAAGTTGTATTTTTTCCTTTTTGTTTGCATTTGACTTTAAGAAAGTTTTGGAAGCTTTTTTTTTCTTTGAGAAATTAAAGTAATTGATACACAAATTATTATGGCTTTCTAGATGTATTTTAGCCTAATCATATCTCCAGAATTAGAAAATGTATTGGAAATAAAGTGTGATATTATGCAGTTTATTGCATTGCATTAAAAGTGTTGTATTATGGTGTGTGGAAGCAAACATTGTCCTTTATATGTTCTAAAATCTAAATTTCATTTAATAAATTACCAATTATGTTTTTTTTACTGCTTTTTCATTATCATTTGAACTCTTCTGCTTTAAATCATTGTCCTGTTTATAGCTGTGTGGAAAGCAAGTTAATTAAATTGAGATGCCTGAGTATTTTCTCAGGTCATCTGGACTATTTTGAGACCCTGTAGTTGGTATTCAGAGATGATCAATTCAGTCTGAGATAATCCATGAGCCATGACCAAAGGTTTGACTGACTTGAGTTCAATATTTTTTCCTTTTTTCTAGACTTGAAATTGACTAGTAATTACTTGGAATACTTGGTTTAAATTAAGTACTAGTTTAGTCTTCAGAATATGTAGTACTAAAACTCTTCAGGAAGTCCATGCCAAACCTTCTTGCCTTTGATGTTTATGCTGCACTCTCAGAATAAATATGGAATGTGACTCTATATGACATAGGCATTTAGTTTTCAGTATTCAGTATGACATGCAAATCAAAAAGCCCTCGCATACTGTTTGTATTATTAAATACTATGTTATGTTGTTAACTTTTGGAATTAACAGTGACATTTAAATTTGATAGTAATTTATTGTTTCGAGCACTCAGTTCGCATGTTGGGAGAGAAGCGTGCCCAGCTCACACATCCCTTAATGTGTCCCAGCTGCTAGAGGAGACAACTGGGGTGCATGTCACAAGAAGATAGCAGATATAAGGACAGGGTCCAGAGAGTAGAGGCTAAACTGAGGTTCAGGTGCTGGGCAGGGCAAATCTCTGCTTTTCCTTTTTGAATACAATACTGAAATTACATGGCCTTAAATAATAAGGCCGTGCAGTATCATGGAGTGTGGTCAACGGTGAG
>RJWM01009251.1:0-68953 GCA_004363535.1 Dasyprocta punctata
TTCTTTTCTTCCATTCATTTAATGGCAAGATGCTGCCCTTTGCATAGCAATAGCCATAGGGAAGAAAGATGAAATTCGTTGAGGAGCACACAGCGGTTCCGTTCTCTGACATCCTTCTTAGCAACAAGTGACCCAGGTGAGCAAGGATGATGTCAAGAGGCCTTCACATGTGTGAGTCTGTTTTTGGTAACTGCTTCGGGGGCTGGAAAACCCGCCAGCCACAGAAATGTCCAGCAGCTGGACAGAAAAATATGAGATCACAAAGATGTCGATAAAGCGTCTTCAGCTTCTCCCTCCCGCATACCCTCTTGTTACCAGCAAAGATTGAAGATAATCCTGTCTACCCGCAGGGATGATAAGAGCCCTCCTCTCCCAACCTGTGCCCCAGTAAACTGGATGGATGGGTGGATGCATAAGTAAAGTTAACCCAACTGGAAAAGGAGTTCATGATTCATATCCATTTCATGAAAACCAAATGCACAAAAGACAAAGCAAAAGAAGAAGAACAAAAGGTGAAAGCATTTACAGTCCTCTTTGTGCTGCCTCACCTTAAAACCCTTCTCATCTGTATTCTTTATTGACAACCAAGACTTTGAGCTCCACCCCCTACCCACAATTTTCTTCTTTTTTAAAAGCATAGGAGGTAAAAAAAAAAAAATCTATGAGGAAATGCATGAGATCTGATTATACCCAATTACATTTGGCAAGCCCACGACAAAAATTAATGGGACTAGATTATTCTTCTGTATAAGATGCAGTATCACCCAGCCTGACTATTTTAGTTCTGGCCACGCTGTCGACTGTCAAACAAATTAATAGCATGCTAATGGGTGCCTTTCAGGCTTGGGCTTTGTATTAATGAGTTCCACTGCATCCGATAGCTGGTGATTTATAGCACTGGAACTTGCAGCCTGGCTGTAAAGATTGTCTTTTGTCACTCTTTCTGGGGTGGAGCAGCCAGCCTAACAAGCTAAATGGTAGGGTTTTATAATTGAATTCTAAACTGTGAACCTCTTAATGCGAAAACATTTTATTCTGATCATGGCTTTGGAAACTGAAAGGCCTTCAGTGTGTCCCCTACCACCCAAAGCTGAATGCAGTCTGATTTGGGTTTCCACAACTTGTGAAGCAAGGGTGTGACATGATTCTTAATGGAGGGTATTCATGCTGAGCTAGCATGGCAGTTAGATTCATCAGGCCGTAAAATAGTTCCTCTAAAAGCAAACAAGGTGTTTTTAGGAGCCATAAAAGGGACCCCTTCCTTACCTTGGTGGGTGTTCCCATGCTTCACCCTCACCCTAGCAAGGATAGGAGACAAAGCGCTATGACAGTGGGCCAGGCTCTGTGTCACCTATGTTATTTTTGTCTTGCTTCTTCTCCTCCACGGCTCTGTGATGTAGAAGTAGCGTGATTCTCATTTTACAGACGTGAAACTAGAGCACAAAGTGGTTCAGTAACAGACCCCAGGTCTGAGGCCCAGTAAGTGCTGGAAGCAAGATGCCAACCTGAGCACTCTCTGCTGCCTCCCGGTCACCTGCTTCTCCTCCTTTCTTAGCCCATTCCTATCCAGGGCAAGTGAGCGCAGAATGGAAGCTGCTGATGAGCAAACTCCAAGTGCCCCAAGTGTAGTTGCTATCAGTTTGAGCCTAGGCAAGGAAAAGCCAGTGAGTAAATGCAAAGGTCCATAAGGTAGCATGCTGGACTCACTTTCTGGTCTAAAATGCCCTGTTCAGAGTGGTAGCATGGCAGGTCCCTAAGGGAGCAAGACAGGCTGGGCTGCCACCTCCAGAAGCCCACAGGCTCTTTTGGCTTTGCAGACAACCACCTTTATTGTTTTTCATGAGGAGTATCCTGCCACGAATTCCCAAACACAGTCCCTCCCAACAAGGGAACCTGATACCCTTAGAGATCTTGGCTTAAACATCAGAGGACTGTCTTGCTTCGGTGATTATTTTTTTACATCAATTCAGTTCATTTTCTGTGGTCCATGACCACTGTGTGTAGCTGTATCCCAGAAACGACCCAAAGACAGCTTATTTTTCATAAGCAACAGTCTGGAAATTTAATTGCTATGCCATTCCTGCTCCCCAGCCCAACCCCCTGCCCAATCCATCCTCTCTGCCTACTTTGCCTTTGGTTCTTTTAGGTCTTCCTATTTTACAATTACCAGTCATTCCAGAAAAACATCTGCTAAAAAGATCCATCCCCGGTAGTGGGAATTAAGTACATATTTTAACTTCAGACAATTTTGCTTACTGTTCTTGTATGTTGCACAAAGCAGAGGATTAATGCAGATGTCCCTGAAAAGCTCCTATGAAACCTTAAGCTGTATCTTCGAATCACTCAAACCATTCAAGGGCCTGAATTTGAAAGCGGTTGGGGAAGTACTAGGAATGAAATTAGAACAGGGATCTTTATTAATTTAAACATCCGTGTGAGCCCAGTTGTACACTGGAAACACTGAACTTTTGGTTTGGTGTTCCAAAGCCCAGCTGTCTCTCTCTCTCTCTCTCTCTTTTTTTAATGGACAACTAGAAAGTAAAATGGCTTTTATAAGTGATTAATTTAAAAAAAGAGAAATGAGATCCCACTACTTCCAATTTTCTTTTTTCTAATCTTCTGTGCTTTGAAGGTAGAACTTCCGACCTGGTTTAATGCTAAGGGTCTGCCACCCGTGAGTGAGTCTGGTTGGTAGTTCGCAGTGAGTTGTAGGCACACATTTTATAGTGTGTACTAGAGTGACTGCAGCCAGCGGTCCTAGGTCCTGGCTCTGTTGCATGGAGGTTGTGTGTCATCATGGACAGATCATTCGGCTTCTCCGAGAGTTTTAGTCTGTTTGTGCTGCTGTCAAAGAATACCTGAGACTCCGTAATTCATCCAAAGCAGAGATTTAGTTCTCACAGTAGATGGAGAAGTTCAAGATGAAGGGGCCGCGGGTCTGGTTGTCTGACGAGGACTGTCAGCTCCAGAGGGGAGGAACGCTGTGTCCTCCAACGATGAAAGGTGGAAAGGAAGGCTTGCCTAGTGCTGAGTGAAGCCTGTCTCAGAAGGACCTTAATCCCATTACAAGGGAGGAGCCCTCCCGTCCCAGTCACCCCACCTCTTCACACCATCACGGGACAGCATCTCAGTGTCGCAGGAGATGTGTTGAGACCCTAGCTCTGATGCATCTGCGTGAGATGAGGCCTGTGGGAGAAGCTGTTCATTTTTTCCGTGCTTGACAATTCTCTGGTATGGTATGTTTACATTTTAGGATGTTCTACTCTAAAGCACATTAGAAAAACTTCACCAGGATTTGGCTGGCATTCTTCAAGCCACCCACTTAACAAATATGTAGTTGAAAACACCGGAGCAAAGTGCATGCTGATGGCCCGAAGTCTAAATAAAAGAGACAGGGTGCCTTTAAGAAAAAGACAGTTCATTCATAAACTCATGGATCACCTGCCAGAGGCCAGATAAGGGCTAAGAATCAGAGAAATAAAATGAGCGTGTACATAAAATTCTAAGAGAAAATCCATTTTTGTTAGTGAAATACCTTTCAAAAGTATTTTCTGAGCTGGGCATGGTGGCGCACGCCTATAATCCTAGCTTTCAGGAGGCTGAGGCAGGAAGATGGTCATAAATTCAAAGTCAGACTAGGCTACATAGTGAGTTCAAGGCCAGCCTGAACTGCACAGCTAGACTCTGTCTCAAAAAAAAAAAAAAAGATATTTTCTGGGCCGGGGTGTGACTCAGTGGTGGGGTGTTCGCCTAACATATGAAGCCCTGGGTTCAATCACTAGCATTGCAAGATAAAGTAAAAGAAATAAATGTTTCCTTTCAATGATTAGACTTTTTTTTTTTTTTTGCTAGTGAACATGAGAAAAAGCCTAACTTACTGAGAGCTATCTTAAAACTTATGAGTAGAACCTGGTGGTGACTATTTTTGGGTCTTTGAGCAGGTCAGAGTTGTCTAGAATTCTGCGCCCGCCCCCCTCTTTAATAAATGTTTTTTTCCCCTTATTTGGCTGTCACTGAAAACTGGCTGTTTTCTCTGGAGGACATTACTCTCCCTGCAGCCTTCTCAAGTGCTGGCTTTTTATTTCTGCAGGGCCTGGGTATGGGTCAGGATGTCCCTTGCTACCATTTCCACGCTATTTCC
Source organism: Dasyprocta punctata (assembly GCA_004363535.1). Taxonomy (NCBI): domain Eukaryota; kingdom Metazoa; phylum Chordata; class Mammalia; order Rodentia; family Dasyproctidae; genus Dasyprocta; species Dasyprocta punctata. The sequence goes on from RJWM01009251.1 coordinate 4,142, forward strand.
CCGTATCTTCTTAAGGAAAAGGAGAGGTTCCTTTAACGCATACAGCACTTCCGATTATGTCGCCTGCTGTCCCCTTATTTCTGTAGTGTGCAGGTCTTTCACTGTCCAACTGTGCTGCTTTCCTTCGTGTGGGCCCCTGCCTCACTGCCTGTGACCCTGCCCCATCTCCACCCTCATTCTCAGCAGCATCAGCAGAGCCCTGTGGAGAACACTGACCTCTTAGCTCTGCGGCCTGCTTACTTCTAGCAGCCTTATTCTGTATCTGACCTCAGCCACTAGCGCTCGGGCCATTCTCTGGCCTTATGATCAATAATTCCTTTGTCTCTGAGATAATCTCACAACCCCCTCCCACCTCCTCCCATCTTTCCAGCTTACTTCTCTTGGTCCTAACACTCTCGTGGTTCCTCCACTTCAGTGGCACCTCTCACTGTCCAGAGCTTCCCTCGTTCTTTTCTTTCCTCTCTATCCACCTTAGATGTCACTTGCCTTTCATCTGTCTTACCCTTTCTGGAAAACTGTAACCTTGCTTAAATCCACCTCTGCCCTCTCCATGTGGGAAGGCAAGGCTGACTTTACACGTCGTGCGATTGGACTCACTTGACGTGGCTGGCCTGTTATAGGCAGTACTTGTGTCCTTCCAAGATGGATGTATGAATTTGAATCCTGACCCCAATGTGATGGCATCGGGAAATGGAACCTCTGCCAGGTAAAGAGGTTTCAAGTCTAGAGCCCTTAAGAAGTTGGTGCCCTCCTAAAGGCCTCTGAAGAATTCTCCAGCCCTATTTCTCCGATGTGGGAAGGGTAGAACCCAACCAAGCTGGCACCTTGAGCTCAGGCTTCCAGCATCCAGAACTTTGAAACATAGACTTGTGTTCTCTGGAAGTCATCTGGTCTGTGGTACTCTGCTACAGCAACTTGGACTAAGACATGGTTGCAGACCTCAAGCGAGCTTTCTGATCTGCTTGACGAGCCTATTCATTGCATAGTTACATCACCCTTATATTCCCACAGCTCCTCTTCGCTTTAAAACCTTTCACACCTGTCATCCCCTTCATATTCAAATACTGACCTTGTTTGATACATCATAGAGAAAATTGTAGCCCTCAAAAGGGAATTTCCTTTACCAAATCCAATGATCTCCCTCCACCTGTGTCCATATTATCTGCCATCCCTCCAGTGGGTGACCTGTCCCTCTTCTTGGCCTGTCCCTTGCCTGCACATTGGACCCCTCTACCTCTAGCCTACATAAGATCTTTGCTCCTGTTGTTCTCCCCTCTCTGTTGAATAACTCATCAGCAGTAAGCATGCTGTTGCATATAAGTACTATCTTAAATTCTTTCTGCTCAACACCATGTCTCAATTGTGCTGTCCAATTTGTGTCCCAACTCTTGGAGAAACTCTTGGAAAGCATTGTCTTTAGTTAGTGTCATCATTTTCTCATTTCTTATTCTCTGTTGAAGCCACCAATAGTCAACATCCCATCTCTACCAGTCCATAAAAGTCACTCTTGTTGGGGCTATAGCTCAGTGCCATAAGAGCCTGCCTGGCAAGCATAAGGTCCTGAGTTCAATTCCCTATACCAAAAAAAAAAAAAAAAAAAAAAAATCTTGTGAAGGTATAGGTTGACTATCCCTTATGGAAATGCTTTGATCAGAAATATTACAGATTTTAATTTTTCAGATTTTGGAATGTTTGCATATAGATATTGAAATATCCTGGGAGAGGAACCCAAGTATAAACATGAAATTCATTTGTGTTTTATATGCACATAACCAAAAGGTGATTTTATGCAGGATTTTTAGCATACCTGTGTTTTGACCATGACCTATCCACATGAGGTCCATTGTAGAATTTTACACTTGTGGTGTTATATCAGTACTTAGAAAGTTTTGGATTTTGGTTTATCTCGGGTTTCAGAATTTCAGATTTGGAATGCTCAACCTGTATCAAGTTCTGTATTGCCAGACTCTGATCTCTCAGAGTTCTTCATTTTACTGGCGATCTCAAAAATATTTCTTAATCTTTTAACATTTATTTTGGCACAATTTCAGATGTAGAGAAAGTTGAAAGAATAGAACAAAGGATTTCCCATGTACCCTTCACCCACATCCCCAGTTTAGTGACTGGGCTATGTTTGCCTTATCGCTGTGCACGTTTGTCCATGCCCAGAACTTGCTTTCTGCACCCTGATGTTTTCTTTGCAGCGTTTGGCAGCTGGACTCCCATCCTGGCTTCCAGCTATCCTGGGGATATCTTCATCCTTCCCCAGTGACTTTTCCCCTTCAGTCCCTTTCACAAATTTTTCCTTCTCCCTGCTGAGTGCTGCCCTGACAAGCCTGTTCACTGGAGTCAGTTCACCCTTATTTACCAGAATCCGGGCCAGTCCCTAGCTGATCTGTTTTTGTTCTGAGGCTCTTACATTGCCCCTCCAGCCTGGACCTCTCCACCTCTGCTCTGAATCATCCTCCCCACTCCTTGTGTCTCCATCAAATGTCACAGAACCAGAACCGTGTCCCTGGCCTCCCCTTCCCTGCTTCTCCCCCAGGGTTCCCCTTGTTAGGATATGCACATTGTGACTGTGCTACCACAAACCCCTCTTTCCCAGTCACACCCAACCCATTAGCCAGCCTGGCAGCACTGCCTTCAGAGAGCCAGGTAGTCCCACTGCTGCTGCCCAGCGTGACCCTCTCCCCTCTTTCCCGCATTGTGTCTGTGACCTCCTGACCTATCTCCCCGGCCCTGCTCTTGCTCCCTGGAAAACTGAGCCAGTTTTTAAAAATGCAAATCTTAACCATGCCACTGCTCCAACCAAAGTCCCCCTGTCATAGTTAACCTACACTCTAAGCCCTTTGTGGTCCGGGCCCTGTCTTCCTCCATGACTACAGTGGTACCTTCATTCACAAACTCAATTCCTCCCACGATTCTGGTCTCGAACTGAGTCACATTTCCCCATAAGGTTCAATGTCACCTGACGTGGAGTTCTCAAATGGAAGCATACTTTTGTTGAATGCTTCTGTGGATGAACTCACCTGGTCTAAACAGAAGCATTTGTGAACCGAGGGATCACTGTACTTCATTACCAGCCCTTGAGGCTTTGCAAGCACCGTTAATGATGCCCCATCATAGCCTTACTTAGTGTTGGTCTCTGCTTCTCTTCCACCTCCTCCACGAGGCTTCCCTGATCTCTCTGGGAGGGAGCTCAGCTTTTTCCAGGGCTTTACTGTTCTCCTTCCTTGCTCATTTTTTCTTCCCGCTCATTACTGCTTTCTGCCATATACAGATCTATATGTATTTAGTATCTGTTATTCCCCAATAGAAAATAAGATCCTTAAGGTGGGACTTTTGTCTGTTTCACACCAAGTGCCCTGACACGTTCATATTCCTTACCTGTTTGTTGAATGCATAACACAGTGGGCAAAGGCAAAGTGAATGTGACTGGTTTCTGACCAGTACAGAGCCCAGGGCCCTGGCTGGACTGTCATCCTCATAGACTAAAACTAAAAGAATCGCCAAGAACTGGCAGTTCCCAGGTTAAGCCCAACGTCTTACCAACTTGCCAAGAAGGAAAGATCGTCTTTGTGCCACAAGGCATATATATAGTTTCGCAGCTGTTTTCGGAGTTTCCGGGTGAGTCCCCACTAAATTATTCCCAGTCCCCTTGAGAACACTGTGGCTTTTCCTTCCTTCGTTACTGGGGAAGGAGGTGGTTATACAAGGAAGAGAAGGAATGCAGCAGCCTTGGATCCAGTAGACATGGGCCAGGGTCGTGAGCAGAATGAAATATATGCTTGATTTTAGGTCTGTTTAGGACTTGGCAAATTAGTATATATGGCTTATACTTTGGATACATAAATCAGATGAGATCAGGTTCCCCACTCATTCATTTAAATGGTACCTTTGTATTTGTGTAAGCCAGGGTAAAAACCTTTTTAAAAACAACTACAAATAGCGGTATTTCTTTTTGGACTATTTTTACCTAACCTTAAGCAGCCTATTTCTGTTAAATAATAACAATAAAAATGATTTTTAGAAAGCAACATTGTGGAACAGTTTTCAGTCTCTATCCCACCCTGAGAACTCTTGCCGTCTCTGTCTCACTCAGTGAGCTCAGAGAGCAGAACAGCCCAGTGGCAGCTCAGGCATTCTGCTGACAAAAGGGCCTCCAGCCTCCCTCCTTCCAGGCTTGGAATATGTCTACAGACCCCTCTTCCCACTGGGAGAAGCTGGCTAGGGTGCAAAGCTGGTCCACTCGGAATGAAGACATCAAAGCTGATTCTGATCCAATTAGAAGAAGACACTATTGTCCTGTAATTCCCAGCATTCTCAGGCTGTTATGAACACTTAGCCAGTTTCCTTGGGGATCACCATGGCATTGACTTTGGTCTCAGGCTCATTGATATGCGCACGTAATGACAGACCCCAGTCTCTCCGATGTACGCAAGCCAGGGAAACCTGGCAGCCACTTGCTCTGTTTCAACTCTGCAGATGAAGTTTTTTTTTTAGGATTTGCACAGTGGCTGGAAATGCTATTTTTCCTCAGTTGGTCTTAAATGAGTGTTAGTCTCTTGTGTCTTAGAAAGAAGAATGCGAGCACTTTATTGGGGAAAAAAATTTATAACTATTTCCATTTATAGCACTTTAGAGAATGAACATGGGAAATAGTTTAAGCTGGTAATTTTAGCTATTAGTCCTGGCTATGGAATTCCCAGAGACACTTATCCATCTGTGTGCAAGTCAATTATTCCATCCTCTCCAGCACATACTTCTTTTGTTCCATGGTATTCGAGTTTCTCGTGAAAGCCACCTGCCCTCCATGATGTACAGATGATTTTTATATTGGGCATTCGTGGCTAATGAGCTTCTTAAAATATCTGCTGTCTTCAGCTACTATCACCTGTTACTAAGATGCACCGTACTTTTAAAGTTTAGAAACTATTTTCCTGGGGCTGCTTGGATCAGCGTGAACCACTTGCCATCTGAATCAGGAAGGAGTTAGATGCAATGTTGGCAGGAGACACACTGGGCTTCTCTGTTCCCTACGCCTGGTGTAAACCCAGATGCCAGCTGCCATCTTGGAAATGGAAACTATTCATGGGCATTGAGCAAATGAGACCTGCATTAAGGTTGAACCCAGTCCCACTCCAGAGAAACATGAGCCCTAGTCTTCTATACCTTCATCATTTGATGATTTCATCTCATCAGTCTGTCCACATCTAAAGATCACCTGATTACGTCTTTCTCAGTGTTTCTCTTTAAGTTGATCTTTAAAATTCAGCTTCAGTCTCAGTAATGGTGTCCATAAAACTGGGCTTGGTGGGCTTGTTATTCTTTCACTACTGTTATTGTTTCACTACTGTTCACAAAAAATTTAAATGTTAATCTAGGTACCACTAGATTTTCATACAGTGCACTTAGAGTGTTTCTTTAGTGGTTTAGTATAAATGCTGTTTTTCTTCAATAATGATTTAGAAATAAGTTTAGGAGTGTCAGAAAGTCTGTAATATATACATAGATTATAAACCCTATTCCGATTTCAGAGATGCAGAAAATCAAGTATGAACAAGCACATTATACCACTATACAAAAGTGAAGGATTTGCAGGACCTTCATGGAATATAAAAATAAAACACGTAGAAGCACCACTGAAGATAGAACTAAAATAAAAATTAGAATTTAGTGTGCCCACACCATTTAATATGTTTCGCTTGCAGAGAGAGCAAGCAATAGGAAAGAAAAAAAAGTTTTACTAAATCTGACAATCTCTCTTCAGTCTCTCCTGCACCTGAACTGTTTTGGTAAGTGTGGTTGGATCTCTTTGTCACTCTTTTTCAAATAAAGTGTGCCTTTAATAGCACCACTCTGGCCCAGGTATCTTATACGGAGCCCCTTTTGCCTGCACTGAGTAGTACCTCACCTAGGCAATTGCTTGTGCAACGACCAAGTTATGTTCCTGCAACAAAGTCATTAAATGAATTGTTTCCTAAATGAGGAATTGTGTATCATATGTACATTATAATCAGAACAAAGAAATAGTCAAAGGAAACTCCAACTTGATGACTTTGCCTTTATTTGCGTGACTCTTACATGTAGTACTGTAATGTGTAACAATAGAAAACTATAGTACTATATAATACAATCATCAAAAAATACAGTACAGTACAAGCAAGGCATACTGTACCAGAGAAAGACATTTGGGGCTCTACAAACAAGATGTATAGGACTGTACAAAAGATGGGTCATAAGTCCAAGCAGCACGTTATAAATGCAGACAGTCATTAAACAAGTAGGTTGTTAAATGAGGAATGTCTGTAATGTGTAATCCAGTGTCCTTTCCATATAGCTCTGTTAAACTTTAGCTTCTGTTTTCAAAGAGTGCCTTTACTGATTTTTGACTGATAATATTCAGTCACTGTAAAAATAAAATCACAGATACAGTAATACCCTATGATCCTATTGTTGCCAGACACATACCCAAACTTTAGTAGTAATCTTTCCTATCTTTTAAATTATTTAGTACTTATAATGGTTGTGGTGAGAAAACACATAAAAATTAGCATCTTATCCGGGCGTGGTGGTGCACGCCTTTAATCCTAGCACTTGGGAGGCTGAGGTGGGTGAAGTGTTGTGAGTTCAAGGTTGGCTTGGGCTACAATATGAGCAAGGCCCACCTAAACTACACAGTGTGACCCTGTCTCAAAAAAAATAGGGCCGGGAATTTGGCTCAGTGTCTTAAGCACCTGCCTGGCGGGCATGAGGTTGTGAGTTTGATCCACAATACCACAAAGAAAAAAAAAAGCATCTCAACAGTTTCAAATGTACTATTCAGTACTATTAAGTATACTCCCCTTGTTGTGCAACATCTCCAGAACATCATCTGGCCAACCTAATGCTCTGAACCCATTAACAGCAGCTCCCCTTTTACCCTACCACCAGCTCCAGTAACTGCCATTCCACTTTCCATGTGTATGATTTCAGATGCCTCATATAAGTGGGATCATACAGTATTTGTCTTTTTGTGTCTAGCTTATTTTACTTAGCATAATGTCTCAAGCTTCACCCACGTTGCAGCGTGCGACAGAATTTCCTTCCTTTTAAAGCTGAGTCATAAGACATTGTATTCTACCACACTTTGTTTATCCATCCTTCCACTGCTGGGCACTGGGGTTACTTCTGCCTCTTAGCCATTGTGAATAGTCCTGCTGTGAACACGGGTGTGCAATACTTCTTTGACTTCCTGCTTTTAGTTCTTTTGGATACATACCCAGAGGTCAGACTGCCGGATCACATAGTAGTTCTGTTTTTTAACATTTTAAGGAACCTCCATACTGTTTTCCTTAGCAGTTGCGCCATTTTATGTTCCCTCAAAAGCACACAAGTGTTCTAATTTCTCTTCCTCAACAGTTGTTCTTTTCCTCTTTTTAATAGTGGCCATCCTAATGGGTGTGATATGATACCTCATTGTGCATCCTTTCTATCTCCTTACAAATCATCTTCAATATATGATGGGGTTACTTCCTGATAAACCCACTTCCATCCCAATAAACCCATTGAGAGTTGAAATAGCTGAGTCACAAAGTGCACTGAAGGCACCCACCCTACCGAACAGTGTGACTTAGAGGGCTGTGCACTGCTCATGATAGTGTTGGTTGTTCGCCTGTCTGATTGGGACCTGCGGCTTGCTGCCCCTGCTCAGCATCGTGTGAGAATACTGAACCACATGCCACTAGCTCAGAAGAGAACAAAGCTGAACAATATAAGTGTAGCTTCTGTGAATGTGTATCATGCACCATCCTACACTCCAGAAATTGTGAGACAGCCCACTGTTGAGGACCATCTGTGGGAGAGCCGAAGATCACTTCTACCCATCTTAGTTCTTCGTTCGAGACCTTGACTGAGTATAAGAGCCAAACTGATACAAGACAGATGAGCAGGACCAAAGTATGAAAGTTTTATTTTTGCATCTACTTGGAGATCCTTGTAAGAGAGTGAAGACCTGAAGGTATGGCCAAAGCAGAAAGCTTTCATACATTTTGAATGAAGAATGGTAAATTTATGAGGAAACAATAAGACCTTGGGACCTAGGCTAGGGACAATAAATTCTAAGGAAGGTAACTCAGAGGTGTATGGAGGGGTGTAAGCCTGTGAAAGATGAGGGCTATTTTAGAAAGTCTGGTTCTATGGATAATGTAACAGCAACACCCAGTCACTAAGTGTAAAAATGACCTTCTCCTCTTAATACAAAAGAGGCATCTTTCTCACAGGCATCTTGGGGCTTGCTACAGACCAGAAGGGGCTGTGCCAATGGCCCTTTCTACAACTGTTCAAGTGCTTTCTGTGAGAAATAATCAATATGTTGAGTCCACATGGCTTGGGGTAGCATGTCTTCGATTACTGTTGGTCTGCGAAGCGTGCGCCTTTAACATACAAGCATTATCATATTCTGTGTGCTTTCTTTGTAGCAAAATTATTGTTCTGCTTTTGTAAAATTCATCTAATCTTCATAACTACTATAACTTTTAGCACCAACGGGATAGCACAAGTTCTAGCAGAAGACCAGGGGTTGGTGGGTTTTGTTTACTTCAGACCAGGTAATTTTAGCCAATTGTATAATGATGAATCCATTTGGGGATCATATTTAAACTTTCTATTTTTGTGTATATATGAAAATTTCTGTTAAGTTATAGAGTAATATACTTGTTATAATTATTACTTACATATTTTGTAATAAATGTTCATACCCAAGTGTTTACATTAATGTATTTTATTAATTTACTTTTTTTTGATCTTAGGAGAACTAAAATGGAGTGGATTAGCATCTATCTACTTATTTGCTCCTTCTTTTTTAGTTTGCTTAGGGAAGTATTAGCTTCTCTCTTATGGAAATGGATGTTCTGAGAAAGTCAAGGGCCGTCAGGGGACTACTTGGGGCCCAGTATTAAAATCTATTGCATCCTCTCAAATGTCTTCAAGGGCTATGGTGTCTGTCTGTGTCCATTGTTTTACTCAAGCTATGGAAGGTAAGACAGTTGGTCATAAAGTTAAGACAATTGAAACTAGTGAGGCTTGTTGTCAGCTGTAGGCCCTACCTGAAAGCTGTTCAAATTTAAACTTACAAAAAAAAAAATTGCCATGTGGCCAGAATACCACACCTGACTAGAATTGAGCCCACATATGCACTTTGACATCTGGGATGGAGCTGGATCTTTCTGGCTTATTCTTTGCTTTGGGGGTGGATTTGCCATCTCTCATACCTCCTTTGTTTAGGTCCTAGGGCCTCACACTGCTAGCTTACACCCAGGACCCATTCTTTGCCTGCGTGGAAAGTCTGTCTCATCAGCTGATTTTGAAATCCAGAATAAGTCATTTGGTTGGGAAGAAAGATGAGGTCAAAGAAATCTTCAAATTGTGGCCTGAGCAGAGTTGTTTTTGTGGGATCTTGAGAATGCCACAAGTTTCCTGGTGGTCCCCCAGTCAGGCTTGGATAGATTCCAACTCTACCCCTTACAAATTGTGTAGCTTTAAGAGGCAGACAGGGTGCTTCCTGCCCTTTGTCTCTTATAACTGCATTAACAAGGCTCCATATTATAACAGTGGGTTACAGCCTAAAGACCTAAAAGACTCACGAACCATTCAGCGAGTTCTTAGGGAAACTCAAAGACAAAAAAGAAACAAGAACAACAGAGGAATGTGAAGATCCTGGTCCCTGTATTAGAGAAAACTTAACTATAAACTATTAGCTTTATGAGGCAAATTGTTTTTGCCTTTCTAAGCTACATTTTCTACCTCGAGAATGGAGCTATTAATGAGAACATTTTTGTTGTTTTGAAATTGAATGAAACAATGTAGGCTAAGCATTTAGAATGTACCTAGCACAGAGCAGCACTGGCATTAACTGTGGCTGTTGGAACTTTAGAGATGGTGGGTGTGCATGGTGGACACCTGAAATTAACTGCAAAATAGTTGGTGGATGTGCAGCTTATTTTTCCTAAGCAGAAGCCAAGATCCAGTAGGAACCTTGACATGAAAGGAAGCTGGGTAAGCTGATTTTTGAAAATCAGCAAACTTGTCCTCTTGCGCATACAAGAGCTGTATTAGGCTAGCTCTTGACACCTGCCTCAGAACTTGACTGACCCTAGGTCTATGCCATTGACCACTTTTTTCAAGGGCAGAGCTCATTTTCCAAGCAGTGCTGATGCCAGAATTGGAAAAACAGGTTCCCATTTAGCAAACATGAGCTCAGGGAAAATGGCCACGTTGCTGGTCTCCATTTGAAGACAGAGATAGCTATGGGAGCATGCAATTAATAACCCCAGAGGGACGGTGAGGGTCCCTGCTGATGTTATGACCAAATGAAGGAGTGTCCAGCAAAAGCTCACACTTCATGGCAGGATAGAAGTGGAGCATTTCCACCTATATTCTATTGCAGCCCTTCCACCTTCCTTGTGCACCTGGGGAGTGGCTTCTGCAGCCACAGAGAAGCCTGGGTAGAAGGGGTGTGGCCTTGGAAATGTGGCAGAGGGTCTTTGTCATCTTTCTTTGTCATTTTCCTGTGAGCTCCCCAGCCACCCCCTCCCTCTGGGTTGGAAGCATGACTATGAAGCCTAATGAGGCAGCAGAAGAATAACACAACCAGTGGGCTCTCTCTGTCCCATTGCAGTTTTTTCAGACTCGATCCAAAGTGCTCAGAAAATGTGCAAGGGGCACATGGCTTCCAGGCTCCTCCTCTATTGGAACTCTTTGGTTATTTATTGCTTTTAGGGCCATTGTACAGAATGCCCTCCTCTGTGATTCGTTTTCTTTGTTTATGCAATGGGGTGCTTTTAGATGATAAAGTAGAAATTGGTGGAGGAAAAAGTCAGATAGGTGGAGAGACAGACAGATGGATAAATGTGTGCTACTACAAGAATAGGAAGGTGTGAATGAGAGGCTCTGGTAGCTGTGCAGTGTGCATTGTAAAATGCTTCCAATGGACTATTTGTTTGAAATTTTGAAATAAAATATTAAGGGAAATGTGTTCAAATATTTGGGTATAAAGTTACAGAAAATGGCAAGAGAGAATTTACATGGATTTGTGAGTCCACAAACCACCTCCATCCCACTGTTTCTCTATTTCGTTCAAGCTCTGTCCTGGCCCTGGTTTGTTCACTGCGTTTTGAGCAGCTCTGGGCAGTGTGTCTTAGGTGATGTGGATATGCTGGTGAGCACAGTGGTCCTCTGTGGGGCACACATCCTTCCACTCTTCCAGAGGTTGGAGGACAGAAAAGTGGTGGTGAGACGTTCTGTAAATGGGCAGAGGGTGAGCTGCATCTGTACAGGCTAGGAAAGGCCTCTCCAAGGAAGGAACATGTGAGTCGAGATCTGAGTGAACAGAGGAACCAACCAGGCAGGGATGTGAGAAGGAGCATTACAGGTGGGGACGGCAGGTGTGTTTGAGGGAGGAGAAGAGGGCCAGAGAGAGAGAGTGAGAGATAGAGACAGACAGAGACCGATGAGGGTGATAACTAGAGGCTCACAGGATGGGCCTTCCAGTGTTCCTCTGATTGCAGGAGACCACCACAGGGCAGATGTCTGAGTCCTGCTGAACACTGCATGCAGTGGAAGGGGGTTCCCTGAGCCTAGGAATCATGTGGAAGCCCTCACTCATACAGAGAAGGCCGTATGTGTTGTGTAGAAAGCTGTCTTCAGAAATTTGCAGAAGCCGGGCATGGTGGTGCTCGCCTTTAATCCCATTACTCGGGAGGCTGAGGTAGGAGGAGCATTGTGAGTTTGAGGCCAGCTTAGGCTACAACGTGAGTGTAAGGCCAGCCTGAGCTACACAGTACAACCCTGCCTCAAAAAACCAGGACTGGGAGTTTGGCTCAGTGACTTAAGCTCCTGTCTGACAGGCGTGAGGTTGTGAGTTCAATCCCTGGTGTCGCAAAAAAAAAAAAAAAAAGAAATTTGCAGAAGTGACTCTTTTGGGTATCTAGGATCAGTTGATCATTTATAGTTGCAGAATTTCCCAACTTACATCCAAGGAGAACATCCATCCTATTAATATAAATACTGTATTATCCTATTACTGTAAGTATTATCATTTAAATTATCTTACAGCAAAGTTTATTTTGGGTATATGTGTATATAGTTCCATGAGTCTTTACACATGTATACATTTCTGTAACCATTGCCACCATAATCAGGTGACCAAATAGTGTCTTCAGCCCCCACAACCCCAAAATCTCCTTCCTGTTATCCTTCCTCACCACCCATTGGCCACAACCCATCTGTTCTCCATCATGATAGTTCCATCTTTTAAGACTATCAGCAAATGAAATTGCGCAGCATGTAAGCTTTTGACCCTGGCCTTTCACTCAGCATAATGTGCATGCATATGTTGTTCAACCTCCAGGGGGACACGTTGAGAATTATAGTAAAATTTGGGAGAGGGGAACTCTTGGAACATTTGCCTCTATAAATGTTCAATATTAATCTCTTTTCCTGCCAAGAAACCTACAGCAGTGCCCAGGCACGGAGTTGAATTTATCTGGAGGAGATGCTAACAGGTTGACCCCTGTCATATGGGACAAAGACAGAGGCTGCCCATGGGATTTAGTCTGCTCCAGGTACAAATATGAGCTCTAGGGGGCAATTTTTAGCTTAGTAAGAGGAGCGACAATGCAGGGGAGGGACTAAGGAAGTGGTTATGTCTCCATGTGTCCTGGGTTGTGTTCAGGACAAACAGCAAGAGGGCTGGTTTGAGACACAGAATAGCCCCATACTGTGAGAGAGGCAGAGAGCTCTTGAGAAAGGGTGGAATGAGGGAGTCTGACATTTTGTGCATGTATGACAGGACCAAAGGGCAGGGCAATAAGCCTCTGTGTTCCCAGCCTCAGCCCTTACCTGGCATCCTGGAGACAGCATGCATAGTCTGGTTGTGTAGACTTCAAATCTATCGTCTTTTTATTGTGACTGCCCATTTCTGCACCATTATGATTAAAAGGCCTGCAAGATAATTAACAGGGAGAAAAGGGCCACCCCGTTTTCTCATTGGCAGGGATACACCACGGTGTCCCTCCTTTACTCCGCGAGCAAAGCACGCACCAGGCCCTGCTGCATAATGATGAATCCCCAGAGACCCCAGATAGTGATCGATAGCACTGGCATAATGAGCTGCGCAGCCCTGCCGAAGTCACCAGCCAGCCTCGGGGAAGCCTCCCCTCCCCCACTGTCCACTCCTACAACAAACGCCCCCCCTCCACAGCCACCCCCTTGGTTGGGTTTCCCTTTGATTGGCAGAGGCCCTGTTATTTCCGCCTGGACTGCCTGACAGCCTCTCCGCCTGGTCTAATTATGCCGGGTCTATTCTCAGGCCGCAGCGACCCCAGGAAGGCTTTATCAGATTGTCCAGCTGACCGTGACCAGATCTCCAGCACCTGCCTCCCTTGCAGATTGAAGCTGGAAAGTGTTTCTATGCAGCGGAACTGGTGTCTGATTGACTGGCCCAGGCCCTGGACTGGGGACCCCCAGTCTCGTGTCAGTGATGAAAAATGGAGTCTGTCTCTGCACCCAGCCTCATTATCGCTCCGCCAGGTCCACACCGTATCAAGTGGGGTGTGCACAGACACAGAGCCCGCTGCCATTGTTCAGGGCCCCCTGGGGATGGGTTTCCTGCTGCAGCCCTGCGCCTGGGGTCCCTCTCACCATTTTTTATTGTCCTCTGCTTTCTCCGTCTGTCTTATTACAGTTAACCATCTCCTGCTTCCTGTTCAGCCTTTTCCAGTTCACCCTAAATGTGTCCTCCTCTTCCCTCTTCCACCTTTGCACCTTTCCTCCAATGCCTGTTTCCATGAAAGCACATCAATAATTACTCTTTAGGGCTGGCTTGTTCGTGTTATTAGACTTCTGTTTCTGAGTAGAATTTCTGGTGTGACCTACCTTTTCCCAGAATCTGGGAGTAACTCCGGTTCCAGCAAAGCATTCCTCAAAGTCAGCTCAGGTATTGGGGCTGACCCCACTGGTCACTGTGGCAAATGATCCATTTTGATAGGAACATTAAATCACCAAGGTCCTTTAGGGCCCCCTTTGGCTCACGTGCTAATTGATCGCTAGTGGCCTGAGAAGTAAAGGGTTTTGCAATAGCTGAGCCTTTTCTGCTGTCCTGGACAATGATAATTCACCCATGGTCTCATTTAAGCTCAGTGTTCCTGGGCTGAGCCTGGTTCTCCTGGCTGAGAAATCAGTGCAGCGCCTCACTGTTCAGTGTGGTCCCTGGGCTGCAGCAGCGCTGGCATTAGCTTGAGACTGGGTGGAAATGTGGGCTCTCGGCCTCCACCCCAGACCTCCTGTATCAGAGTCTGCTTAGACAATATCCTGGGAATACAAGTGCATGGTACAGTTTGAGGGGCTGTCCTTTAGGGTTAGCAAGGAGTACAAAGACGTAGCAATTTAGTAACATAAAACTGGCTAACAAGGTGTTCTTTTCTCTTGGCTTCAGAGGGGACCTGGTCAGGAGACAAGGAAACTGCTTGAAGTATGTCTGGTGAGCAAGCAGATGTGGGTCTTGGACCCTTGGGCATAAGTTTCCCTACAGCTGCTTCTCCTTACTCTTGGGGAAGTGTTTTCTGTGGAAAGACCACCTACAAAAGATAGTGTCTTTAAAGGCTGCTTTGTGGTGGAGTCTTCTAGGCTGTCTGGCATTTAATTACAATTTACTGTCTTGACCCATGCTCTAAATTATTGCTCCTTGTCTTTGGTTCAGTTTGGAACTTTGAAACTTTAGATGTAAGATATTTTTTCTCTATACATATTTTTACACTCACTAAAAGGATACATGATGCTTCTTTAACCAAAAGAACCCCTTAAAATTTTTTTCACACCCTCTTTCTTGCTTTCCTCCAAAAGAAACATTTACTGTTTAACTAATATGTTCAACATAAAGTGTGAATCATGAAAAGCACATAAAGATCATCTATAATCTCATTGCTTGAAGATTGTCTTCATGATGTTGATATACGTACAGATTTTGATTTTCTTAATAATATGGCCTCATTTCCCCTACCGTTTTGTAACCTACTTTTCATTTAATATATTTTTTAAAGTCAGTACATCCAGCTCTTCTGATTAGTCACATTCAGTGCCTTGCAGAGTATTGATTATAGGGGCTGTTCTGCAGTGCTGTGGTCTGAATGTGCTGTAGTCTGAATGTGTTTCTGTCTCCAAAAGTCATACGTTGAAACCTAATTAGCAATGTGATGGTATTTAAGAAGTAGTAATCTTAGGAACCTAATCACCACTGTGATAGAATTAGGAGCTTTGGGACGTGGTTGGTCATGATAGTGGAGCCCCCATGGGTAGGATTAGTGTATTTGTTAAAGAACCCCTGGAAGGCTGTCTTACCTCTTCCACCACGTGAAGTCACAGCTCCAAGTTCTCTCCGAACCCAGAGAATAGGCCTTCCTCACCAGCCACCAAATTTGCCTGGATCTCAAACTTCTCGACCTTGAGAACTATCAGAAATAAATTTCTGCTGTGTATAAGCCACCCAGGTTATATGTTTTGTGATAGCAGCTCCAACCAACTAAGATATCTTTGGTGTGATCAAAATATACAGTGATGGTTTAAATTTTAAAAATTCGTTACAGTAAAAGACACATTGTGAATAACCCCTCTTGAACTACTTTCCCTTGCTTTGAACGCACTTATCCCATAGTTTTTGTCACTTTCTGAAGCAATTCTGACGGTCCTCTTTCATGAGTGTCTTTAGGAGGTATAATCAAAAATACAGTGAATGCTGCTGCTGAGTGTCATCGGGGGAAAGGCGGGCTCATTGAAACATGGCATGTCCTCATCTGTCTTATTCCCTGAATCTGGGACTGTGTGATTTCTGGCCCTCAAAGTCAAAGTGACCATGAAAGATGATTGTTTTAAATTGAGTCAAGAAGCCAGGTGTGGTGGTGCACGCCTTTAATCCCAGCGCTCGGGAGGCTGAGGTAGGTGGAGCGTTGTGAGTTCAAGGCCGGCTTGGGCTACAACGTGAGCGCAAGGCCGGCCTGAGCTACATAGCGCGACCCTGCCTCTAAAAACTAGGGCTGGGTGTTTGGCTCAGTGGCTTAAGGCCCTTTTGGCAGGCATGAGGCTGTGAGTTCAATCCAATCCCCGGTGCCACAAAAAAATAAAAATAAAGAAATAAAAAATAAATTGATTCAAGTTGGTGAGGCAGCCATGATAGCATAAGGACAAAAAAGACAACTTCCAGAACCGCTCCAGAAAGTGGCAAGGACAATAGAACAAAAGTGTTTTTAAGAGAGACGAGTATTCTAAGAGAGACGAATGGCAAGTTGTCTTTTACTGTAACAGGTTTTTAGAAAAGAAAATATCCACTATTGGTTTTGATCACATATATACTATATAGTATTATCCCATTGTTGCTGAGTACTGTGGTTTATAGCTTTGCTTCTCTGTTTTATTAGCGCTGCTCTGAACTTCATCTGTATCAAAATCTTTGCACACAGTCAAACAGATTTACTTGGGATAACTTCTTGAAGACATAGTGTAAAAATGTAACATAAAGAGAAAAACAATGTTTCAAGAGGTAGAAGGCTGAAGGCAAAACTTGATTGCATCCTGCATTGGAGATTGGTGTCTGTCAGTATCTACTTCAGAGAAATGAGCTGCCCACAGACTGGAACTTGATAGGCAGCTTCCTTGTGTCAAATGACTCTTGGGACTCATTAGGGTTTTCGGAAGAAAACAAGATTTCAATTCTGCCCCTCCCTGCCTCACCTAGCAGGAGATCACAAAGGGCCGTGGCGGAATTTCAAAGCACGGTTGGCAAGGCATTGGTGATAGTTATAAGATTATCTCCACAAAAGGGCCCAGGGGCAGTGCAGAGACTCGGATGTGGACGGGGAGTGTGATGCTGTAGGTAGCAGACCCTGGGTTTCTATAGGAGCGTTGGGTGTGTGTAGCTGTGCTAACCTGGGAACTCGAGGTGACTTCTAACCAGCGCAGAGGTGGGAGCCGGGTCCCCAAAATACTGCAGCCTTGCCATCATGGGGCAGATGTGGGATTTGAGAGGAATCAGGGTCCACCTGAGTAAGAATGTCCTGGAGAACTTTTACCAAGTGTCATCAAAAGGATGCCTAAAGCTGTGCATCCAAAGGGGATGCATTTCCTGGGTCTTTCTGAGCTGACAAAGAGAGAAAGAAAAAGAACTCCCAGGCCAGCTCTGAAGGCACTGGGTCCCTGCAGGCTTCAGATAACGGTGCTCTGAGTGGGCACGGTGAGCACCGTGTGACATTGTCCCCTCTGACTTGCCCACTGTAACCAGCCAAGCCAGCAGACAAACAGCAGGGCCACATCCTGGAACCCCGGGCTGGTCTCTGTCTTAGCTCCAGCCTCATCCTGCGGACTTTGCAGTGCCGTGGAGGGTAGCAGGAAAGCCCACATGTACTGGAGTCCCGTCCTAGGTCTCTACTACCTCCTTGTGTGTAACCTCAGGCAAATTTTTAGCCTCACCGTGGGTCAGCGTTCTCCTCTGTACAATGAGGATAACAGTGCCTGCTGTATGAGATTCTTGTTACAGTCAAATTTATTTATTTATGAAAACCATTTGAGGTAGTGAGTGGCTAGCAAAAGCATTTTACATGTTAACTTGTAGCTTCTGGGGTTTATATCTCAGACCTTGAGTCTTTCTTTTTGGTTTTTTGTTTGGTTGGCTGTTTTGTTTTGTTTTTTGAGACATGGTCTTGCTGTGTGGCCCATGGTGGCCTCAGTCTTTCAGCAGTCCTTCTGATGCTGGGATTACAGGCATGTACCACCTTGTCCAGCTTAGGCCATGAATCTTAACATCTTCTTTCTTTTTGAGAGCAGAATCTCTGCCTTCTCCATTGAAGCCCCACCATACATAGTGCACAGTAAGGGTTCATAGATATTTGCTGGACAGATAAGGCAGGGAAGCCTGAGCTATGAGCCCACGTTGATCTGGGTTCACACCCTGGCTTTGCTCCTGTCTCTATCTGTGGACCGTTGGTGTCTCTGGCCTCATTTCTTCACCTGCCAAATGAAGTGAAATATTCTACTTCTCGCAGGGCTCTAGTGAGAATTAGAGAATGCATCGCAGAGCACATAGTGGCAAGCTTCTGGGAAGAGGCAGTGCTGGTACTGGCAAAGGAAACTGCCTCTGCTATGCTCGTTCTACCACAAAAACCAGACCCTGCATGCATTTATTCAGGTTTCATTTTGCAGTAAGATGACGGTTTCTGGTTTCTGTTTAGCTTCCCCTGGTGACTGTTAGAATGCTGGGGAGAACACAGAACACCTGTGCACACACACACTGGACCACCGAGCTACATCTTCACACTTTTCACAAGCCATTGGACATTACACCACCCCAGGGTCTGATCATGGCCTCAGGACTATTGCATCTCTACAGTGGCTGGGGTGTCCAGGCATCCTCCCAGCCTGCTTGATGGAAGCCTGACCTGGAGCATGTCTCCCAAGTATTTCTGAGCTTCCGTCTGCAGCTTGGAAATGCCAGCACAGTTGTGTGTGTAGAGTGACTTTTCTTTTCACAAAGGTGCCTGCAAAATGTCCACTCCTGCAGGGCATTGAATGTTTGGGAGACCCTGGAAAAGCCGGTAAGCAACGTAACTGACAAGCTCAGATCCTAGAGGGGGCTGCAGGAATTCAGAGAAGGGCACCATTTTGTCCTTCATGCACCCACAGGGACTGGTGACACTCAGCCATCTCTCAGTGTGTCAAAACAGAGGCCAGCACGTTGTGTATCTTTATCAGTGGGTTGGAGGTGATGATTTTTTACCAGAGGACTTAAGTGTCAACCAGTCCCCAAAGCGATTCTCAGAACACTCATGAGAAGTTGCCACAGGGGAAAGTTCTGTGGGCAAGTATGTTTGGGAAATGCATTGCATTGTCTTTCCTTCTTGGCATTTTAGAACATTTGTATATTCCAGGCTCTGAGAAGTCAAGCAATAAAGAAATAAACTGAACAGTGTTTAACCCCGTAGTGTTCAAATCATTCACCGTGAGCATTTGTTTGCAGTAATGATTACATTCTTGTCTCTTGATCCCTTTCCCTTTTGCCAAAGATCTGTATCTGTCTTCCTATTAGTATCTCTAGGAGCTAGCAAAAACATGAAAGAGATTCTGTAATTACTCCAAAGTTTATAAACAGTTATGTGAATATTAAATTTACAAATATGCAAATATTAAGGAAGCAGAACCTTTTTTGTCTTGGTTGTTTTGATAAGACAAAATAGAATTAAAAGTAGAGATTTTAGGCTTGATCCTAAAGGAATCAGAATACTCTTACCAACCCACTGCCCTCTTGAAATACTAGGGTCATGATACACTAAAAGCTGACTTTGGGGGATGGGGTGGTAAGAATTGTGCTTAAATAGCAAGTAAAGTTCAGGCTTTCAAAGGTGTGAGACCCTGAACTAAGTAGGGTTACAGCCCAGTAGTTCAATTCAATCCTTTGAACCCACTGTTCTCAGCCAACTAGGCATTTCCTGAGCTGGCTCCTCCCTCCGTTGTCACTGGACTAAAGTTTGGTGAGAAGATTGAAAACCCGAGGGTGATGATGGGTTTATCCTGAAAAATACCTTTAGACACTGGACGGTACTTTGTCTTTGGGGATCGCACTCATCTACCAAACTGCCTTGCAAGTGTAATTGCTTTGACAAGACTCTGGAGAATGCACACGTCCTCACAGCACAGTACCTTGGAGATCAGACGCGATCCAGACCTCCCCGCCAGCCTCATTCCCCACCTCAGCCTGTTCTGCTAACGGTTGGAGACACAGATCTGCAGGGAAACACTGCCCTGACTCTGAGGTCTCTGAGGTCACTTCTGAAACCTCGACACCAGCTAACCAAGAGATGATGGACCCGCTGTGAGCTCTTGTTTATTTTTGCAGGATCTCATTCGTACATCCCTCTTCCCTCTCTTCTGTGACTGGTCAAGCTAATATGATCTGACATCCTAGCATTCTAGATTTGTCAAGTATTGTAACCCTAAGCGGTACTAATATTGAAAACCATACTTGAAATTTATGTAATCCAGATGTGCATGCCAGTAAAGCAGAGATGAAATGGCAGGCTCGGGGCAGGGGAGAGGTCTGGGGGGTAGTTAGGGGAGTGTGTGTGTGTGTGTGTGTGTGCGCGTGCGTGTGCACTTGTGTGTATAAGAATCTGCTTGCCCTGTATTTTTTCCACATGGTGTATATAGCCAAGTAGGATTTTATGCATTAATATTTTCCCTTAAGCATAGTAGCCGGATTATGAAGTATAACTTCAAGTACGTACCAGCATTGGTTTTATTTGCAGCCAAGAATAACTGATTAAGTTTTGGGAAAAAGAAAAGCAATCTATTTTAAATGCATTTTAAAGCATTTAAATTGGACAGGACCCTTCCACAGTGTGGTCTTTGGAATTATAGTCACATTGAGTCAGGGTTTATGGTCCTCTAACGTTGCATTTTTTTTTTCCTCTTTGAACATGGCATTTTTTGAGTTAGGTGTCATTCAGAAGCCTTCCCTAAGGAACAGACTTTGATCCCTGAGTTGCTAGTTCAAATCCCTCCCACATGGAATCCCCAGGTGCCATATCTAGTTTCAGGAAGATTAAGGTGTAGATGAATTAAGTGAGAAAAGGTTCCGGCACTCAACCTTGGCCTTGCTTAGAGGGTTGAGCACTGCATCACCTCCGGAAGCACTGACACCTGACCTAGCAACAGTTTCTTCCAACTATGGGATGTCAGGGCCATGTCTGGCTGACCTGGTAGGGATAGCACGAGTGCCCTAGCAGGGAGTTCTGAGTCAGAAGTTCCCTTGACATGAAAGGGTGGCGAATGTATGATTAGCCACAGCATGCTGTGCCTAATTAACCACTGCCCTCAACTAGACCTGGTGACCCAGGGAAACTGGTCGTACCAGCTGGTAAAAGCAGAAGAAAAATAATCCCAAAAGAGTAAAACAGAGTCGAGATCCACATCAATGGAGATGGTATAGGGCAGACTGGGGTATTCAGAAAAGCCATAATTGAAGTTGGTACCATTGTCTGTGGTGGCTGATTCTAGGACACTGAGTTGCTGTTTTGTCTTCTGTTAGTCCAGGATAAAGGGAAACGATGCCCAGTATGCATGGGAAGCTTGTGGCATGCTGTCTCCCCACAGTTTGTCCCTGGAGAAAGTGATCTTTCCCCAGCAGAATCACAGCCTTCTTTGCTAGGGTGAAAAGGATGGTTCTCAGCTTTTCTCCTGCCATAATTTACAGCCCGAAGCCCAAGAGGGTGAAGATGTTGTCTGTAACCCAGACCCTCCTTCACGCAGCCTGGGCTTGTCGGTTGCAGCCGTTTTCTGAGTCAGGTCTAGAGTCAGGAATGCTATTGTGGATCCATGCCAAATAGATTCCAAATGATGGAATCTGATTTTTCCTGTCGGGTTGTAGTCAAGGGAGACAGTGTGGTATGTGAGTGGGCCCCCACAAGGTTTATCTCATGGACGTTTAAGGTGCAGGTCTCTGAATGAATGAGGGATCTTGTGCGGGCTTTGCCAGTCTGGAGCCCAGGTGCGTCATTACCACCTGGGAAGCGTGTCTGGCCTCTGTCAGGCTGGGAGGGGCCCCAGGCAAGAGTAGGACAGTCAAGGCTGCAGGTCCAGTTTTCCACCAACATCATCACCGCCCATATAGTCTGGAGTGACTGGCAGCCGGTGGTGGAGGAGGAACTGGCCAGAAGTAGAAAAGCAGAAACCGTTTCTGTGGATTTTCAAGGCACGTTTGCACAGTATTGTGCCAAGTGAAGTCTGTGACTGATCCACATATCAAATAGGATCCCAGGACTGAAACGGGGCTCTGCAGAACCACAGACCTGATCTTTTACCTCCCAACCAGAACACAGGGAGACCTGCCTAGACACCCCCCAAATGTCATTGTCACCCTCCCCATACTGTTTCCCTCCTCCACTTCCTTCTCCCCCTCTTCTTCCTCCTGCTGTTAATGTTATCCAGCTGAGATGCACTTTTTAAAATGTATATAACCCATTCCAGTCTTAACTCAGGAATGCGTAAGATCACACCAGAAGAGCAGTAACTAATTGGACCACCACGTTATTAATAAAGGGCAGAATGAGAGTTCAGCTAAGAGGCCCAGAGTCACTGGGCAGAGAGTGTAGCTGAGTGATGAGCACTGTAATGTGGATGCTCATTAACCCAGGATTGAATCCTAGCTCTTGTGGCTTACGGCTGTAACCCTGGCATCTCTGACCTTCTGTCTTCCTGAAGATGGGGCAAAATTACCCTGTAATAAATTAGTCTGAGAGTGAGGGCACTTCGCACAAAGTAAGTGCATAACAAGTAGAAGCTGTTGGCATAATTATTGTTACTCCTCCTCCCATAGCAACAGCCTGATTTGGGTGACGCCCTCCATGCAGCAGAGGGTGTGACGGCCTTCCTCTTTTCTAGTGGGTTGTCCCACTGCTATGCAGAAGGGGATGTAAGTTCCTAGGAACTTTGACTTTGATGCTAGACCACGTGACCACTGTCAATCCTCCTCCAGCAACCTGTGGTGGGAAGGGGTCCTGTTTCCTCCATCTCTGACCTGGGGTAGGGGCAAGGGTCACAATTTGGATGGATGGAGATGTCCTTAAGGGGAAGGGTGAGCACTCTGGGATGCTGTCATCTGGGGCCAAATGCAGGCTTCTGTGGGGTGGAGAGGCCAGCAGAGCAGCTAGCTGCGCCTCTCCCACGTCCCTTGCCAGCTTACTCTCCAAAGCGGTGAGCCTCAAATCAGCCGTGGTTCCCCAGCGGAGAGTCCCCAGGCCTTCCAAAGGCAGCTCCACCAGAGCAGCTTGGCTTCTCTTTCCAAATTGCAGGAGGGCTTATTCCAAAACAAAACAACCAGAGCAGACCCCTGGTGTTTCCTTGGCTCATTTCCTTAACCAGGGAAAAAGAGGGATCTGAGCCCTGTGACAGAAGTCAGGCCAAGATTTTTCTGACCTCCCTCCATTGCTGGGGCCCAGGAATAGTAACAATAGTAAACAAAATAAAAGCTAAAAATCATGGAATGTTTACTAAGTGCCAGTACTATTTAAGCACCTTGTGTATAAATTATTCATCCTAACAACCCCATGTAAAGAAATGCTGTTGTCCTTGTTATAGTTCGTGTCTGGATGTCCCCCCGAAGCCTCATGCAGTCATGGGGTGTTGCTTTTTGGAGGCAGCCGAATCTACAGTTTGTGATTGATTCATTGTCTAGTGCCAGGGTTATGGATGTGAGTGCTACACCCACCCCAGGGTGGGTGGCCTACATACAATATAAGGGACAGAGAGAGTCTTCTCTTGCTCCTCCTTTTTTGCTCTTGTTTTTGCTGTCTTCTGCCACCTTGAACTGTTGCCCCTGTGCCACGCCACCCTGCCTTGGAGCCAACTGCTTACAGACTGAAACCTCCACAAACTGTGAGCTAAATACACCTTTCCTTCCTTAATTTTGGGCATCAGGTATTTTGTCTTGGCAATGAGAGAAAAGTAACTAACATAGTCCTTTTCTTGAAGAGTCTAGGGCACAGAACAGTTAAGTAATATGATAAAGCTCACACAGCTAGTTGTGACCAGATGAGTTTTAGAACCCAGACAGTCTGGAATTAGAGGCTGCACACTTAACAACAGCCCTGCCTCTTATGATAATTACAAAAAATAAGCCATTTATGTGTGTGACAAAATGGTCTAGAACTATGCATACACTGTACTCCAATGTCTACTTAATAGTCTTTCTATTGTACTGTAGTTACGTGAGATGCAAAAATGTGGCAGAAACTGGGACAATGGGCATATAGAATATTTTCGTACTTTTCTGTTTGTTTGTGTTTGTTTGTTTTTGGTAGCTTTCCATAAATCCGTATTTCAAAATAAAATGTTCAAACAAAAACACACCATGATGAACAGTGTAATAAATTATTATGTGCCAAGCTTAAGTGTTAAGCACTTTATAGTCATTATTTTATTGACTTCTATTAGGAACCCCATGAAATTTGGGTGCTATTATCACATTCAGTTACAGATGAGGAAACTGAACTTTGGCATAGTTTGTAAGTTGGATTACCTGAGGTGGAAACAGCAAGGCTACTGGGTAGTACACGTCTCCTTGTTTTATTACAAATGTCAAGGAGGGAAAAGTACCTGCTCCATGGTTGCTCCCCGAATATTGACTTCTATTGTGCATTAAGGGAACACTGAGCCCTGCTGGGGCCTGCACTAGCCAGGCAGAGCCTCTACTGAAGATTGGCTGATAGGATGCCAGGGATACAAGGTCAAATTCGAACTGTTGCCACCATGAAGGAGCACATGCTGGGGGAAGGGTGACTTCCATAGAACCAAAGGGAAGTTGAGCATACAATCGTGTATCCATTCGCAATAAGGGTATAGTCTGAGAAATGCATCATTTGGGTGATTTCACCTAAGATATGTGAACTGTCATCGTGTACTTACACAAACTGAGATGACTATGATGTTACTGGGGGTATAATTTTATATATGTGGGGGTATTATTTTGTAAATGTGGTCCATTGTCAACAACCACAAAAAGTTGTTATGCAAGCACGTGACTGTATTTAGAGTTTTAACCCAGAGGAAATACATAGTCTGGAGCACCTTTTCCTAGAGCCAGAGAGTCTGGAAGGTTGGACCCAAGCCAGGCACCTTCCTGGGATTCAAGGACACAGAGGGGGTTTAGCAGAGGGAACATTATCAATCACCACATTGGATGGCATCAGTGATTATCATCTTTATTTCCATCAAAGGTGTCTTGTGACAGGGTATCGTCAAGTTCAATTTAGTCAGAATCAGGACACAGCAAGGACTTATTTTCTATTTCTGCCCTGGGCTGAGCCTGTCTTGAATAATTCAGTGTTCATTTACTTCCAAACACCAAGTTTTTTTTTTTCCCCACCCCCTGCACTGCTTAATTCAGGGTCATATGGTTGCTTATTCCTCTCTTCCTCTTGATCAAACCAACCCTCCTCCCCTCCACCCCCACTTTACTTCTGGTTGCCAATATGCATATTTTGGGGAAAGAGCAGCAGATTTCTGTGTCAGCCGCCTAAAGTCTAGAGACGGGGCTCAGGACAGAGGCTGCACACAGAGGCCTATGAATATCTTTTGACTTAATGCAAACGCTAATCAAAACCTACAGTGTGTTTTTAATTAAAATTTATACAATAAAAGACACGTTGCCATTAATATCACTCAAAATACTCCCCTCACTTCAAATGTTCTTATCCCATCGATCTTACCACTTTCTGAAGCAATTCTGGAAGTCCTCTTTTGTGAGTGTCTGTCCAAGGTAAGATCCAAAACTTAGTGAATGCTGCTGCTGAGTGCCATCCAATAGAAAGGCAGGCTCCTAAAGACATCCCAGTGTGTCCTTGTGAGCCTTATTCACCAGGTCTGGCACTGTGCAACTTCTGGCTCTTCCCCAAAGTCAAAATGACCATGAAAGATAAATGTTTTGAATCAATGCAGGACATGGAGGCAGTCACGACAGAGCAACTAAAAACATCAACAGGACTTCCGGGACTATTAAAGAAAGTGAGAAGAATGATGGGATAAATGTGTTTGAAGTGAGGGGGTACATACTGAATATTTATTGTAATAAATGTTTTTTTTAAATTTTTAAACATTCGCCTTATTTTTTGACACCTTGTACTTTTAATTTCACAATCAAGAAAATTCTTATGCTGTTATTTAAAACTTGGGTGAGGTCTATACTTGTCACCAGTTAGCTAAAGCCAAGGAACATCTGCCCCCTTTAGATGGCCAGATGCTCTCCAGTTTGTACCCAGTTCCCTTGTCCCCCAAACTTCACTCACTTACCTTGCATGGCCCCACAAGTATCTGGTTGTCACCCCAATATCGGTGAAGGAAAATTCTGTCTCTTGATGCTCCAGCTGCTGTGCTTGACCCTGAAGTCTGTTCTCACTCTTGTTGGAGGTATTGTAGCAGCTGGAAGCTGCTCATGGCCCATTCCTGAATTAGGCCAAAGTTAGACCTAAGCTGGGTCCTCTTGGTTGGGAATCTGAGATTCAAGTGAATGCTCAGCTCAGCCCTTAAATGCCAATTGCAGTAGTATTCCTGGAAAAGTCACTGAGGGGAAGACAGATGCTGACTGGGAGAGTTGTGGATATGTGCGTCCATCTGTGGGGCAGGAGGAGCTGATTCTGAGCCTATCTGGGTGATGTGGCCTGTGAGCTGAGTCACCAGATGGGGCGTCACAAGAGAGAAGTCTCATTATGACTTTACCACTTGGTACATGGCCATTCCACTTCTTAGAGTCTCCTCTTTTTTTTTCATGTCTGAAAGTGGGGACAACAGTCTACTGTGCCTAACAACAGGGTGAATAAGTGGGTGGGGTCCCATTCTAGAAAAGCATGTTCTGAACTGCAACATCGTATCGAGAAGTGAGGTGGGCCAACAGCAATGGTGCACCGTGGTGGAACACATGACCTTCAATATTTGGGTTTGAGTAGATCCGAGGCAGTAAACGGGGGCCCATAGGCCAAATCTTCCCCACTAGAAGTACTTTTTATATTTTGAGATGATTGAAGAAACAGACAAAAGACAAGCTGGGTTCCAGGGCCTGTAGAGCTTGTGTAGTGTTCTATTTCAGCTCCATAAATAAAGGCCAGAGGGACGCAGCCACACCCACTCATTCACGTATTGTCTGTGGCTGCTTGTGAACTACCGCAGCAGAGTTGGGCCCCTGTGACAGGAACAGTGTGGTGCACAAAACAAAACATTTACTGTGTGCCACCTAACAGAAAAACCTCAGCAAGCCCTGTCATCAATTGTGGAGGGGCAGTGACCCAGGGCCCCTCCCTGTCTTTCCCTAATTTCATACACAGGTGCAATCGCAAGTAGATGGCCTGAGGAATATTTTCAGATCTGAAACTGTGTAGGCCACTCTGCGATGGCCCACAGCAAATCTGTCCTTTGCAACAAAGCCAGGAATTCTCTCAATTTCATTCCCACCCCTGTGTTTTGGGCTCCAGCTCAGGGCACTTCCTGACAAAAACCGCAGCACTTTTTGTAAAACCGATCTCCCTTTTAGCACTAACCACAAAAAGAGAAGAGGGTGTCCCTGTCACAGTGGGCATCGCTCCAGCGTATTAACCACTGAACAGGCGTGGTCTGCAGAGCCTGATCCCAACCGGAAGTGCAGAGGATAGCTGCTGTTCTGATCAGTCCAGGAGGGCAGAGGTAAATCCTGAGAGGTCCTAACCTTCAGTGCCTCAGAACATGACCTCATTTAGAAAGAGTTGCCAAGGTTAACATAAATTCCATGAGCTGAGTTTGCATTGGAGTAGGGTGAACTCCTTGTGCAACATGACTGGTGTCCTAATGGCCAGATCTGAATACAGAGCCAAAGACATGCAAGGAAAACAGTGTATGGCAGTGGAGGCAGAGATTGGAGTGATCAGTCTACAAGCCCAGGGTTGCTTCTCCCAGAGGCTAGAAAGCCACTGGAAAGCTCACACCCAGGGTCTCAGAGAAATCAGGTGTCCTGAACAGCTTGGTGGAAGAGAATGAATGTCTGTCGTTTAAAGCCCTCTGGTTTGTGCATCTTTGTTCTGCAGCCCTGGGAAGCTCCACTTCGGCTGGTGGTGCAGCATTTGAATGCATTTCTGTGCACTGGGCATTACCGCTATTCTGCAAGGGAGGTCATAGAGGTACGGCGAGTCCCAGGGACCTGTCTGAGGTCGGGTTGGTGGCAGAGCAGGATTCAAACCCAGGCTGGGTTGGAGAGATCCTTAGGGAGATACTCCAGGTAAAGCCTCAGTGAGGGAGGCAATTTGATAGGGGAAGTCTCCAGTGGCCTCCTGGGAAGCCTGAAGACACTGATACATCCTTCTCAGGTTGCACTCCCTTGGCTGAGCTCTCCTATAACAAACAAATGAAATCTGCACCAAAAACCAGAGCTGTGCTGCACTTCTCCCCAATAGGTGACTTCTGTAAAACACACAGCTCACCCGTCATACAGAAACAGGTTGCAGGTAGAATCCTGCCATGGGAAGTCTAGGATTTATTAAGATTGTCTTTTTCTGTATTACGAGTATTCCCAAACATCTAGATAAGTGTAAGTGGCTGTCTGAGGCGTTCCAGGTGGCCACCCACCAGACTCACCAGCTGTCACAGGCTTGTCCCAATTCACCTATCACTTCACCATTGTTGCTGAGGTATTTGGAGGCATATCTCATATCTCATGTCATGTTCCCCTTCATGCTGCAGTATGTAACCTTCAGAAATGTCACTATCGGGCTGGTTGATAGAGCTCAGTGATGGAGCACTTGCCTAGCATGTGCCAGGCCCTCAGCTCCATTCCCAGCACTAAAGAAAGAAAAGAAAAAAGTCGGTATCATTTTCATGCCCCAGAACATGAACGTGGTTCTTTGATGATAGTCTACCCAGTTGTTTTCGGGACTCAGAGTTTTTAAACCGTGTGGGTAGAAATGCAAGATGGGAGGCAAGAAGTGATCCATTAGGATGGGGAGAAGGCTGAAGGGGGAAGGATCTAGGAAAGAATTTGAGGGGACCCTTCTGGCTGCAAGGGGCTTTCAGGAAGTCCCCAAAACTAAGCCTTAGTAGTGTATTCCTGGCCACACTCCGTGTCATGTTGTCCCTCTCAGCCTTGGTAATCCAGGTGGTATCATGGACTTCTACCTGTACTGGCCAGCTCTTCTGAAGGCCGCTGCCTCTTAGGCACCCAGGAGTTTGATGTCCAGCCGAGCCATGGAGGCTGTTACATTTATGATATGTGGCTGGCAGCACCCACTGGGCACATCTGGTTGCTCCCAGCAGAAAGAATCGCTTCTTGCTGTGAGCCATGTTCTTAT
Source organism: Dasyprocta punctata (assembly GCA_004363535.1). Lineage (NCBI taxonomy): Eukaryota > Metazoa > Chordata > Mammalia > Rodentia > Dasyproctidae > Dasyprocta > Dasyprocta punctata. The sequence goes on from RJWM01009251.1 coordinate 33,022, forward strand.
ACCTCCCCGTCCCCTCTGCATGCCCTCCTTCCTTCCACCTACGATGGAAGGGAAAAGGCTTTTGGGGAATTTGTTTTCAGTGGGCTCACTGAGAAAGAGCTCTGTGTTTATTTTCCAAGTGGCCCTCTGGACTGTTGTGTCCATTTATCATGCCTCGCCACCGGCCCTCCCCACTGTCTCTAGTCCACCCTGCGAACCTGAACTTCATCAAACTGTTCCTAACGACTACCACATGGCCACGCGGGGCGCAGGGGCGGGAGGTGGGGGCTGGGAATGAAGGACTCCTCCCAGGAGCACAGTAGCATATTAAAATTCAATGGCTTAGTCATCAGAGTTTTCAGCTCCGGCACCAAAAAAAATAAATAAATAAAATAAATGAATGTTCTGTGGGTCTCAGAGGAAGGGGGAGGGTCGGGGAGGGAGGGGAGAGGAGCAATGTGGTTTTAGATAGAAGAGTTCGTGCTGCTGAGAACAATTAGGGCCTTTGCTCAGAAATAACAAGACGCACCACTGTTTCTGTGTTTGCTGAAGGAGTGCACAGTGCCAAGGCTGGAAGGGCTTGGTCTCATCACGAGCTCTGTTTCAGATGAGGAAAATGAGGCTCAGACAAGGGACATGATATAACAAATTAACAGCAGAGAGAGAGCCAGGTGCGGTGGTGCACATCTTTAATTTCAGCACTCTGGGAGGCTGGGGCAGTAGGATCAGAGGTTTGAGTCCAGCCGGGCGTGGTGGCACATGCCTTTAATCTCAGCATTTGGGAGGCTGAGGCAGGAGGATCGTTGTGAGTTTGAGACCAGTCTGGACTACAAAGTAAGTTCAAGGCCAGCCTGAACTATATAGTGAGACCCTGTCTCAAGAAAATAGGGTCGAGGTTTTAACTCAGTGGCGTAAGCGCCTGCGTGGAAGGAGTTAGGTTGAGTTCGATCCCCGGTACCAAAAAAACAAAAAGCAAAAAACAAACAAACAAACAAACAAAAAAAACACCAAAAGTTTGAGTCCAACCTGGGTAACTTAGTAAGAAATAAAGTACTAGGGCCGGGAGTTTGGCTCAGTGACTGAAGCACCTGTCTGGCAGGCGTGAGGTTGTGAGTTCGATCCCTGGTGCTACAAAAACAAACAAACAAACAAACAAACAAACAGAGAAATAAAGTACTAGGGGATATAGCCCACTGCAGAGACCTAAGCGAAGATAGAGATGGGAACAGTTCCCTGGCCTCAGGACTTTCTAATCAGAGCTCTTTCCTCCTCACTCAGGGCATTTTCCTTTTGCCTTGAAGTCTACTTGGAGTTTCTGGCAGAAGGGATCCCTGGGGGCTACCTCTGGGTTTTAAGGGCGTAAGCACATGGACTGAGAACTGCCATGCTGTCCCGAGAGACCAGAGGGCTCACCCCCGAGGTTACCTGCTTTCACAGCCCCTGCTGCTGTCTGTCTCCCTAGTGACTTTACAGGAATGCAAGGAGGGCCTTCCTCACCCCGCTCCTCCCCCAGTTAGGTGCACAATGGAACCGGAACGTGTAAAAGCCAGGGTCCACAGCTCTGCTTCCAAGGACTGTCAAAGGCCTGCTTCTGGAACAGCGTGTCACTTCTGTCCCTCTGATGGTTTCTGTCCTGGCATCTTCCTCGGGAGGAGTAGGCCAGGTTGTGCTTTCCTCTGCTTGTGTTTAGATGAAGCCACTGAGTCATAAGGAAGTAGGATGACTCCAAGAGTCCCGAGCGGATGGTGGAAGAACTGGCCCTGCAGCCGCATCTCCCTGCTCCCCACCCTCCCCCGTGATTAACCATCCCCCAACCCCTTGGTGACCAAGGACACTGAACAGGGCGAGGCCTTGGAATCTCTGGGCTGAAAGAGGTTTTAGAGGAGCGTAAAGCCAAGGCCCTGTTCTGAGGGGGAGGGGCAGGAGGGGCCTGGCTGGGCCATAGTCACATCCACCCTGGCCCGTACTCTGAAACAGTGCAAACAGTTTAGTGTCCCAGGAACCTAGGACCCCCACCACCAGCCCAGAACAGGACGGGCATTGTGGGTGACTGGCTTTGAGTCTCCCTGTATGTCTTTTTGATCAGCTTGAGGAGAAAAGCTGAAAAGAAGGTAGAGAGAGGAGCCAGCCAGCTCCACTGAATGTTGGCGGCAGAAAGTCAAACAAAGTCAAATTTTTCTGAGCAAGCTGGAAAGCTCTCCTGAGAGGAGCTAGACAAATTCCCATGGATTTGGACCATGAAGCATAATTTCCAGAGGCAGTCAACCCACCCCTCCATGCCCTGCGTTGTGGTGGGAATGCGGGTTGCTCCAGACCTTGTCTTCATCACAGCAAGGAGGAGGAGGAGCCTCGGGTCTCCCTCTGCTGCGGTAGTGTAAGTGGAAAAGGTCGGCTCAGAGAGGAAGGCCTTGAACCCGAGTGCCGAAGCCAGCTGTACTGAGTATGGGCCCATCTTAAGTGCTGGCCCTCGAGCCCTGTTGACCACACTTCTCCTCCAGGGCTCCCTTCAAGCTGCTTCTGAAGACCAGGTGTGTGAAAGCTCTCCCCATGGCCCTGGGACCCCTCCGTTCTTCTCCTGCTGGAGAACGAAGCCTGGTTAGTCCTGCCGCCTCCCTTGGAGTAGTTGTTGGTAGACTTTCTCAGGCAGACTGTTGATGTTACAGAGCAAAGCCAAGATGTCAGTGTGGAAAGGAGAAGCTCGTGGGTCTACAGCCCCCAGCAGAGGTTGGCAGGAGCTCTGTGGGAGCAAGCGAGTCAGAGTGCTCTACTTGTGGCCCAAGACTCAGTCTTTGGACTAGAAGAAAGGGCTCCTGGGAGCAGATCTGGCTCAACAAACGGTCCCTCCACTGTGTCTAGAATTGAACTCTCTCCCTGGAGGGCACCCACGACATTTCGAGGGAGTGCACTGGAATGCGGTAGTCCTGAGCCAGTGTCGGCAACCCCTAACCCACTCCTGCACCTGCTCAGCTTCCAGCCTACCGAAAATGAGTTGGCCACTAGCACCCTGAGCAGCCTTAGCTACCTGGTGTGTCACCCGTGACAGGTGACAATACAGTTGTAAAGCCTAGATCCAAGTATAGTGGTGCACATGCATAGTCCCAGTACTCAGGGAGCTGAGGCAGGAGAATCATTTGAGCCCAGGACTTGGAAATCAACCTGGACAACATAGTGAGACGGTGCTTCAGAAAAAAAGTCAAGCCAGGCAGACATCCTGTTTACTCATGTGGGAGGAGAGAAATACTCTCTCACCAGAGGTGCTCTAACCAAAAGCTAAGCACCTGGAAAGTTTCAACTCATTCATGGAGGATGTATTTCAAGACCCTCACTGGTTGTCTGAAACCACAGGTTTTACTTTCAAACCCTGTATCTGCTGTTTTTTTCCTATGCATGCATATTTACACAAACTTTGTATTTATGCACCGTTGCTATAACATTTGCAGTTTGAGGTGTGACAGTAAAACCAACACAAATTTCCTTTTCCTCCTTCACAATTTCACAGATACATTTTGTTCTTTACCATTGTTAGCAACCTCAGAGTGTGATTTTTTTTAATTGAGAACTTTCACTTTTTAACTGGAACAAAGCACGTTGTGTCTTGTTTTTGTCATCTCCAAATTGCCAGTATCACTACTCTTGTGCTTTGGGGTCATTATAATATAAAATAAGGGCAACTTGAGCACAAGCGCTGTGTTACTATGGCAGTCTGATAATTGAGACAGCCATTGAGTGATGAAAGGGGAGGTAGCATATACAATATGGACACACCAGATAGATTGACGAACTCACATCACAAGTAGATGGCCTGAGATTTCATCACACTATGTAGAACAGTGCACAGTTTAAAACTTATGAATTGTTTTTTGCTGACATTTCTCATTTAATATTTTCAAACCTCACTTGACTGTGGGTAACTGAAACTGAAAATTGAAACCACAAGTAACTGAGACTTTGTACGTTTAAACCATATCCTCTCTATATTCACCCTGCCTCTTCATGCTGCTTGCTTCTGTGGTACCAAAATCTTTTCTTCCCCTCAGTGATCACTTATTAATACAGTTCTAACCAGAATCAAAGTTTGGGAACTTGAAGGATGAGCCTCACTCTCTTGCACAGCTGTGGACCCCCGCATATGAGCCTGAACCCACAATGGCTTCGCTCTGTGTCTACTCTGCTGTCACTAAAAACAGCATTGCTTAAGAGATGACCCTTAATCTGCAGAGAACCCAGTGCCCAAAGGACCTAATGAAAACCAGAGTTATCCCCACTGCACTAACCCCCAGAGTCGTTTAGCTCTAAGGCCTTGGAAACACGCCCAGGGCCTACTACCTGCTTAGCCCGGCATTGAATATTACGGCGCCTCATTAGTCCTCTCCTGGCGCTTTCATGTCCTCCTCTGTCCAGTTTTCAGGCCCTGAGAGTTCAGGCAACTGGATGTGGAGGACAATGCTGGGTACCGACCTCAGAGCAGCTGAAGGTTTGCAGGTGAATACCACCAGCGAGAGGCGGCAGGAAGTGGCATGGCACTGCTCGGACAAGGCCAGGTGGAGGCCGTTAAGGAAACAGTGTTGCATTATTGTCACCACTAATAATAGCTCCTTATTTGAGCCTTGCTAGGACAATGCTCCAAACAAAAGGAGAGGAAGAAACAGTCCCTGCCGTGGGGCCTTGTAATTTATCAAGGCTAATGGAGGAAGAGTGATCACTGGGGAAAGAGCATGGGGGTGGGCTGGGGACAGATCTGATTGCTGCTGGAGGTATAATTGGAAGATACCCACAGCTTTCCTGGGCATCACTGTTAGCTCTGTGGCCAGAGGACTGGGTTTCCAACTCCTCCTTGGTCTTATCTGTTCCACTGGCTCTGAGAAAAACAGGCAGACTGAGGTTTAACTCTTGGGCCCAGCACAGCACATGACCTTGGGCAGGTTCATTCTTTTACTTCATAGCTTTTTATATCAGCAGAGCAAGTACCCAGATTGGAGACCAAGAGAGTGAAAAATATATGATGAGAGTGTCCATGTAATGGATGAGGGCTTGCTGCAATTATCTTTGTATTCTTTAGAGAAAGGATCCAAATGTCATGCTTGGTACCAACTAATGCCACCATTTATTGAGTGCCTACTATGTGCTATGAACCAGGCCTGTTGCATTTCTGGACAGCACTTTCTTCTCTGTCAAAGAGTGGTTACATGAATGTTTTCACCCTTTTATGCATGCAGATATGAGTTGGTGGCGTTTCCTCAGCGGGCACCGGCTTCATGGTACCAACAGTGTGGTGGTATTTTGAGGCTGGAAGGGCTCTGTGTAAACCAGCAGCCCACCCTGCCAAGTGGGAAGTCGTGCTGTCCTCTGAAATGCTGGCAGCCAGGAGCTGCAGCTGTGTTGCAACAAGTCTGATTTAATTTGGGGGGTGGGACAGACAGCACTGTGTGGTGCTTGTTAAAAACCAGAAGAATGCAGCGTATTCACCAAATTGGGGAAATGGCTGTGCTTTGGTAGGGGAAGCCAGAGGAGGATGCGTGATAGCATTTTAAAAGGGTAAAGATGCTGAGAATTATAAATGTATTGTAATGCCCGGGATGCATGAAGTCTAAGTGGATTAACTCATTGCAGTTGAGTAAGTATCAGGTTTCCTTGAGGTCTTCTTCCTCTAGGTTTATAGTTCCCTCTTGCATGTGATATCCTCCCTCCCTCCCCCAGTGTTGCCCAGGATGGCCTTCAGTTCCTGCACACAACTAATCCTGCCTCAGTTCCCCTAGTAACTGGGCCTATACACAGCACCCTGCCCAGTCAGCCCTCTCTATTAATTTGTAAGCCGGGTCATTGCTTCTCACCCTTATGGCTGAGAACAAGTGTGATCTGTAAGATGGGGATCCAGTGATTGTCCCTCTTCATAGTTTTTGATATCACCACCTTTGTCTCTCACAAATAAAAACCAAGCCAAAGAAAAGTATTTCTGTCATGGAATGCAATTGATATAAACCCAAAAGGTTGAAGAAAGTGATGAGCTTAATAAGCTACATCCTCTTTCAAATGTGTGAGAAAAAAAAAGTGACTTACTGAAATCCTGGATAAATTGTTTTGTAGAGCAGAGATGTGTACATATATTTATCTTCCAGGAAGCCTGGATCGTTCCTCTCTGCAGCCATTACACTGTGTGCTTCGAGCTGACACATGGATCATTCCTGCAGTTTTTCTGTTTTGACACCAATGTATCTCCTTCCTCTAGACAGCCTTTTAGGTTATTCAACCCGGGTGAGAGTGATTGAGACAGAAGACAGGACGGTATCTTGCACGGTCTAACTTAGATGTGGGACCCGTGAACTCACACAGGCCAGGCAAGAGCATTTGGAGGAAGTGTGGCCACAGGGGCAGGTGCGAGGCCGCTGGAGGAGAAACCAAGTGTCAGGCTTCCCTTGGCGCTGGCCTTACCTTTTGCATAGTACTGGGTGGGACACTTAGTCTCCATGGGCTTCCATTCTTGTGCCTCTAAAATGAGGGAGCATGAATTGGATACTTTCAGGAAAACCCATGAAATAAGTAACTGTTTGAAAATTCTTCCAGTGAGGCCACCTGAGCCAAATGTCCACTGAAGAGGGATTGTGAATCTCTTAGCAGTGCAAACGCATCCCTGGAAGGAGGTCAGCATGCATTTCGGGATAGTGTTGAGGGAGTAATACTATCTGGGCATCCAGCCACCTTCCCATAGCGCTGGCCAGCAGCATGTGCTGACGTGTCCTCTACTGAGAGCATGTAGAGTTGCCCTCATTGAATTACCATGCTCGGTGGCTGGGACCTTGCATATTTATTATTCAAGAGGCACTACACTACCCCATGGCGCGCAGGTACTGTGTCAGCTGGGATCAGATGAGTTATTGAATTCAGAAAGTCTTCATTTTGTATTCAGTTTGCTTCTCCCTGTTCCACTTGACTGCATCCATTAGCTCTCGGGGTCTTTGAGATTTCTGGTGGGAGGTGTCCCCACGCTGGACGGTGGGTGTTCTGGCTTCTAGGAAGCGGGACAGGAGCACCCAGGAAAGCAGTTGTTCCACAACCTTACCTGACATCCACTGGAGATGCTTTAGGTTTGTCTTTGTTTTTCTTATGTTTTGTTCAAGTTGGTTTGGGGGAAAGTCTGTGGGGATTCACTGCCTCTAGTCCTCCAAGTACTGAGCTATAAACATGACCCCGTGACCTGGCAAACTCTGAGAAGACATTGAGGGATTGCAACTGTCCCCCTACTGTAAGGCTTTAAGCCAAATTTCACCTGCTGGTGGGGACAGGTGACACCCCGCAGATCCATGAGTGTCTACAAGGCTCATTTGTACCCGGCCCCAGGGAGGGAAGTCCATTTGTGGTAGGGGAAGAGTTCCACAGAGTTGTTCCTTTCCTCCCCCCACAAACAAAGTTCTGTTTACCTTTTGCCAAGTGTCTGTGGTTATTCTTACCCACTGGCCAAACTACTTCTAAGGGCTCAGGGTTGCTGGGTGCATTTCCTCCTTTGCTGTCCCAATCTCATTCCCACTCACACCTACTTCTTACCTGACTTGTCCAATCAGGCCCTCTAATCCTCCCATCCTCAAGCACCAGGATAACAATAACAGTAGCTGACACTAGTAGTCAACATACACTGAGCACTCGGGTTCAGCCAAACACATTAAACACATCACATGAGAGCGGAGTGATGGGCAGAGACCAAACAAGTGTGCAAATGTCCTGTGATGTGCCCACTGCCACCACACAGGGATACACTGCACTTCCCCAGTGAGAGCAGAGAGAAGGGGAAGAGGACATAAAAAGAATTTTAATACATTATGTTCATGTACCAACTCCCCCACAAGAAATATAATCATTATGTACAGCAAACATATACTAACAAAAATAACATTAAAAAGAAAAGAGCAGATGCTTCTGTAGAGCTTTCTGGGCAGCAGGCACAGGACTAAGGTCTGTACCTGTATCTGTTTTGACCCACAGCAACCTAAAGAGGTGGCTACTGTTGCTGTTTGCATTTTATAGATGATACGGGAGCACCAAGAGATTTGAGTGCCTTACGACACAAAATTAAATGACACACAGATATCTTCAGCCTTCCATTGGGTTGTTAATTCCATCTCCGTAAGTCCTTGGCAGGTGTACTTCCCATCTGAAAAGATGGGTACCTCCTTCTGCCTCTCCATCATTGAGGGATTCAATGAAAATCATAATAAAGTAGGGTAGAAAAGTGCAAACTGTCACTCCTTCAAATGAGTTGTGGGGAAACAAGTGAGGGCTGCACGTTAGCGGTCAGTGACTTGGAATGAGTAAAGTCCATCAGCGATGATGTGAGCCCCTTAATCTTGAGCCTTTATCGAATAAATCAGATGGCGGCTCTCGAGAGAGCTCCTGCTCAGATATTTCTGGAGTCATTAGAGAACTCAACCTGAAAGCCCCACAAGGCAGCCAAGGCACCACATCTGCCTGGGCCTCATCACCCCAAAAGTGACTGTGGGCTAGCAGGGGAAACTGAGGCTGAATGGCCCGTGATTAGTTGGGAGGCACTTTGGAGGAGGTGGGTGAGTCCATGTGGTTAGCAGTGACCTTGGGGATGTGCCCCAGAGTCCGTCTTGGCCTGAAGATGGCTGCTGATATGTCACCTGCAGGGTTTTATGGCTGGATACCCAGATGTTAGAGAGGGAAGCTTGACTGAGGGAAGCTGAAGGCCTGGGGTCCCAGTGGCTTTGAAAAGAAGAAATCACCAGCTCTGTTGGAGACAGTACTTGGGCTGTTTCATAAACAGGGATTTGAGGTTGGTCTTCTTGTACTAATACTATAGCCATCAGCCTTGTATGTCTGTTTAAACTTACATTTTAATTAAAATTTAAACTTGAGTTCCTTTGTCACATTAGCCACATTTTGAGTACCCAGTAGCCACTAATGAGGACTGTGTTGGATATAATATTTTTCAGCATTACAGAAGGTTCTAGAGGTTACCAGATTCTTCTATGTGTATGATAGCAGACCTGCTCTTTCCTAGGCTGGGTTCTGTTGCCCCTTCTAGTCTGAAAATTCCCCTTCACCTCTCAGACTTCCAGAGACCTATTGGAGACTTAGTTGCGTGGGTCGTTTTTGACAAGTGCCAATTCTAATTGCTTCAGTCATGCTTTTCTTCTCTGCCGCCATGTCCGTACATGGCTCTTGAGTTGATTTTCTTTTAATTTTTCCCTGCCAGCTGAGGGCAAGTGGTAATAGCTCATTCTAGAACAGTTGTCTTTCATGTGTGTTTAGAATAGATATAATTCAAGTCAAGATGGACAAGTCAGAATTCAGAGGTCAGTCTGCAAACCTCTCCATGAAAAACCAGCTGCTCTTTATCTTGACTCTTGGGGGTCATTGCCCCTGTGAAGAATAATGAAGTTGCAAGGTATGTTTAGAATTTGTTTTAACTTCCTGCATAAGTCTGTGCCACAGCAGCTGCGCTGCTCAGAAGGCGCTGAGACTGCGGTGGGTGACTGTCTCGGCAAGTCATGATGCAGGAGCGACTCAGAGCTGCTCAAGAAACCTCAAGTTGAAGACAGGACATACTGTTTCATTCTTGCAGTTGCACAGCTGTGAGAATCCACAAAACAGAGAACATGCCAGGGAGATTTTTCAGCATGTAATTTCCCTTTTGGGTAGCCTGTGGGTCCCTGGATCATCTCTCTGGAGTGAGTGAGAGAGAGAGAGAGAGAGTGAGAGAGTGTGTGTGTTTAGACAGACTGAGGAAATAGACTTCATGAGCCATTTTTCATTTAGGAAAGAAAAAATATCATTGGCAATATAGCCTTGAGTGTTTGCAACCTGACACCAGCCCAGTTTTCCTGCTCTGCACCCCCCAAGTCACTCCACATAGATTGCCGACACCCAGTCTTATTACCGAGGTGACTCCCAGTGCCACCTCCTTTTCCCAAACAAACCCCCTCTGACTCCAAGGTCAGAACCCCGGACAGCTTTTCACACAGCCACCATATGGTGTTTGCTTTAGCATAGATCCACAAACGATGTGTTGTTACAGTGGAGGTGCAGAAAATTATATGACAAAACCGGGTTTGTTTCCCCACTAGAACCCCGAGGCTGAAGTAGTGCTGTATTCCTTCCAGCCTGACTCAGAGGACAAATGGGGGGAGGGCCCCAGAGTTAGACAGCACTCGTCAGTGACCAAAAGGACAACAAAAATAACAACAGCAAAAAAAAAAAAAAAAAAAAAAAAAAAAAAAAAAAAAAAAAAAAAAAAAAAAAAAAAAAAAAAAAAAAAAAAAAAAAAAGGCCAACAGCATTATACTGCTAACTAGTGGTTTATTTTCTGTCTGCTTTATTAAGTCACATTTTCACTGTGTCTGTCTAGTGTGACTAATTTCTGTCCCTATCTGTCTCCCCCCAACCCACCCCAGGAAATTATAAACCGACTGTAGTATGGATGCCACTGTGAGCTGAGGATCATTGGTTGGATTTCACAGAGGAACAGGAATGGGTGATAGGTTAGTGCCGGGGTGTTCTGCAAAGTCTTAATACTCACCCAGTCAGTGGATTCAGTAGCATTTTGGATGAATGACAGAGTCCTAAGAATTGGATGGGATAGTGATGCCTGAAGTGAAATGATCAGAGGGTAGGTTTCATTGGAGGAGGCCAATGTGGGGTCTCATGTTCCTCTGTCCCCAGTGACAGCTCCTAGTACAAAATTGGCAGAGGGGAGGGGTGCGTCTGTTTTCTCCCTCACTTTCCTCAGTTGTAAAAATCTAACGTGCAACCACACAACTGTGTAGGGGATCCTGAGCACCTTGTCCTTCCCGCTGTGGCAGAGTCTGCTCCACAGTCTCTGGAACCTTCCACTGTGTGAATTTGTCCCTTTCATTTCCCATCACCGGGCTCAGGCAGGCCCTTCGCTTCCAGCTTGGAGATCCGTGTTTGGGTGAAGGTTGTTTCACGAAACTAGTCCGGAAGCTTAGAGAGAACTAAAGTGATGAATCTATTTCAGCCTATCTGTGAGCTTCGGTTTTTCACGTTTGCAAATGGGACCTATTTTATTTTCCTTGCTCACCTGAATAGTATGGCATGAACAGAAGTACTCTGTACAAAATAGGGTTTTCTCAGCATGCTGTCCAGTATGGTAGCCACATGTAGCTACTTAATCAAAATGGAATAGATATGAAAATTCAGTTTCTAATAATCTCTGATCTTCTTTTAAGTGCCCCATAGCTGCCCCTGGTGAGTGGCTGTATTGAGCATGCTGTTGTGTAAGGTATAAGATCATAGGTGGTAATAGATGCCCCTCTTCATTCTGGGTCAGGAGAATGGCAGTGGACGGTCACGAGAAACTTCTCCGTGGGAGAAGGCATTGGATTCTAAGCTCAGTCAGTTCCCACCGTAAGACTTGGGCAGTTTGCCTCTCCTTTCTGATCTTCACCTTCAATAAGATCCTACTTGGCTGCATACCTGATGCTTATCAAGCCCTTGAAGTTATGACTAAGTTGCGGATACGGTTGTCACTGCCACTACTACCATTCAGGAAATTGCAAATGGACACACAGAGCGTACCTTTATGGTCCACCTGAAGAAGGACCAGTGAACTTCACTGCGAGAGGGTTAGAGGAACAGGTGTTAGAGGACAGGATAGTTTTAAACCCAAGGAAGTGATGGTCGAGCGAAGCAGTTGCTGTAAGTGCCCTGAGTACCGCAGAACCCTTCACTGGGAAAGTAGAAATTTCACTCCTTTCCAGTGCAGGGTGGAGGAGGGGGCCCTGTTCCAGGCAGGAAGACGCTGTGGTAATCACAGGATTTTTCCTTCCTCTGTGGCTCCCCCATGAGCTCCCCGCACACAAGAATTTAATAATAAGCAGGGCAGGCTTGTCTGTCTGCACTAGGGCAGGGGCCGGGGGACTTGCTGGCTGAGAAGCTGCACTTCCAGCTGCTTGGGTGAGGGAGGGTGAAGAAGTCCAGGGCTCTAGAGCGTGTCTCCTGGCCTAGGTGCGGCCTCGTGTGATGATGACAGGTGGTCTAGGTGCTGGCGATGAGATGGGAGAACACATCCAAGCGTGCAAGGCCTGGAGCTTACGGCTCAGCAGCAGGAAGGCTTGCTGTGGTCCGGAAGAATGTGGAGGGGAGAATTCAGACCGGGCCTTCCCTTCAGAGAAATGGGGGACCAACTGGAGTGGGAGAAGGGAGCTCAGGCCAGCGCAGCTAGGAAGTTTTCCTCTGATGGCAGCTGCTGATGCAGCCCTCCTTCCAATGCCTGGAGGGTTGGGTCCATCCCTGAGCCATGCGTGGGCCCTGTGACAGCCACTTGGTCAGGGCAGCAGAGGACCTGGTCACCTGTGGCTCCCCAAAGGTCAATCAGTCTCTTCGGGGCAGCTGGTAGTTTCACTGGCTCCTGCACAAGGTTAGGGAGGACTCTTGGGGTTACAAATTAAGAAAACACTTTTGAGTATGAGGTGGAAATGAAAAAAGAGATGATTTTTAAAAGCAGAAGAAGCCCAAGGAGGGGAAAGCTTCTGAACCTCAGAAAAGTGGGGATTCAGGGCTGGCTGGGAGGATTTTCTTCCCGCCTCCTTTCTCACCTGCCTCCTCTCCTCCCAGCCTTCACGCCCTTGCTCCACCTCTGTTCTCCTCTCTTTGTAAACAGGACGGGTTGGGGGCTGGAGGATGCAGCATGGGAGGCACCCCCGTGCACAGGTTAGGAATCCAGTCAGCGTCAGGCTCCGTGGCCTGAGGGCGCTGGGGTTGTGCTCCCTGGGTGGTACCCGCCATGTGGGACTAAGGAGGACGAGTTACTCAGTGGTCACTGTGAGTGGCCTGGGCACCGCGGAAGGTCCTCGCCCACTCCTCAGGGGAAGTCAAGGTTGGCTGGGTTTGGATCTTTCCTGAACGTGTCCTGTTCCCCTTGTGGCCAGAGGGGAGTTGTGACCTCTAGCACCCCACAGGGCATTCTGTGAGTGGTCAGGAGGAGACGGGCAAGGACACTCCCCCTCCACTGGCTCCTGAGCTCCCGGGAGCACAAGCAGAACCACAGCAATCACCCAGAGTTCCATCTTTCCCCGCCTCCCAGTGCCTGTTGTTCAGTCTGCAGGACATCGCTTTTCATATCACTCTGTAGTTGCTTCATGAGCTGTTGGGTTGCTGTGATACCTTGTGTCTGCGTAGTGCTCCAGTCAGAGAATGTGGTAGCTTATTTGTATTTCATCTCATTCCAGAAAAGAACATAATGGGATCTTACACAGATGTGTGTGATACAATGAGATAAAAAACCAGTAAAGATTTCATTTAGCCTTTCAGCACTCCCACACACACACACACACACCCCTCCAGTCCTGGGGATTAAACCCAAGGCCTTTACACAGATATCCATAATTGCTTGTTTTTTTTGAAACCCAGGACCTTTACACTGAGCTACATCCTCAGCCCTTTTTAAGAATTTGAAATAAGTTCTCGCTAAGTTGCCTGGACTGGGCTAGAACTTGCAGTCCTCTTGCCTCAGCCTCGCGGAGTGCTGGGATTACAGGCATGTGCCACCCCACCCAGCTGAGTAAACCTCCTCCAGCTTTCTGTGAGCACCCAACTTTCCCCAGCGTACAGCAGTGACTGAGGGGAAGGAGGAGGGCAGGCGTCCTCCGTGAAGCCGGCCTCCCCAGCATTCCTGGGCGTCAGTGGGCATGTGGGGTGTTTCCAGCTGTGTCTCTGTGCTGCCTCCCTCCCTCAGTGAGCCCTGCCTGCTGGTGGGACAGGCCGCAGAGCTGAGCAGACCCCGTAGGCACACAGTGACATATGAGTCGTGGTACCCGTGATGCCCTCCTAAGTCAGAGCTCGGCCACGCCCACACCTGGCTGCTCTGTTTGGGTTTGGGTCCTGGAAGGAGGAAGAGCCACACCTCTGAGAGCCACCTCCTCCCACCTTCCTTCTGCAACAGCCATGCTGCTCTGAAGTTGGGGTCCAGGGGGTCCATTTCCACATGCTCTACCAGGTCTGTGGGTGTAGGCTTGGTGAGGAGACTAAGAACACAGGTCTGATGCGAGACAGTCTGGAGTGCGAGTCCTACTCTGCCTTTAACTAGCTGTGTCACCTTAGGCTGCGAAACTCTCTGAACCTCACCGTTCTTATCTGCAAAATGGGGGTAGTGATGTCTACCTCCTCGTGTCACCTTGAGGGTTAAGTGGGCAGAAGGTACAGCAGTTTGCCAAGTCGCTCCCTGCGCACGGGAGGATCTCAGCAGTGGCAGCTGCAGCTGGACTGAGGGAAGCAGAGGACGTGGATACAGAAGAATGGAGCTTGGGATCAGTGCCGTCCTCCCAGGGAACCTCAGCCAAGCGTCCTGGGCCTGAGGGCTGGGACAAGGGAGCATCTTTTCGCCTCGACCTTTTACTTTCCAGATCCAGCCCTCTTTTTATAGAGCTGGCTGAAAGCTGATCCTAGAAGCCATTGGAGAAATTGTTTCCACTGGCCAAAACCCTCTCGTTTTATGCCCATAAATCCCACTTTTCCCTCACAAAATAAACAGAACTATTTTGGCAAGGAGGAAAGAGACTCGGGCTTCCCCATTTAGCTTTTACTGTGTTCAGCGAACACTGCATGCTCGTCGTGGGCCAGGCCTTGCCATTGGTTTCGGGGATGGTTCCTGCCTTGTAGAACTCGCAGTCTAGTGGGGCTGGTGGACTCGAAAGGTCCTGCATGAAACCTGGGAAAGAGTATCCTCTTTTGCGGAACCTCGATGGCTCCTTATTGCCACAGACAAGACACAGGGTCCTGCTCATCACCGCTGTACATCGGCCTCCACTTCCCTGCCTTGTGAGTGCCCAGCTCCCTGCACCCCAATTCTTCCTGTTCTGGCCGGCTTGTGATTTTCTGCCTGCTGTCCTCTGTAGGATCCCTACTCCTACCACTCTGCCTGAGTGTCCCAGTTCAAGTTGTCACTGAGTCACAGCTCCTGGACACCATCGGGCAATTTTGCTAGAGCTACGAGGAGGTCTCACACTTACCATAAGCTGTGTGCAGGTTGTGTTCCAGCCCCAACAGGGTTGCGCTGTGTCTACAGTCTGTCCGATGGCAGATGTGCCACTCAGAGACCTGGCCGAGCCCTACCCTGTGCCAGGCCCGAGCTAGATTCCGAGGCCACCAGCGTACCATGTCATCCAGGACATGCTGTGGCTAACAGGAAGAGAGGCACTCTGGGATGCTGAAGTGGTCAGCTTACTGCATCGGGAGGGGACAGCGAGAAGCCAGGGTCCTGAGCAGCTCACTGTCTTCCCAGACGCACGTCACCAGGAACTGGCAGCAAAGGCTGACCGTGAATGGCAGACATGGGCCTCCTCCTGCCCGGGGCCCATGTTTTTTTGTGACTCTAGCATCATGGGCTGGAGTTACTCCCTGGTTTACCACATCTGTAGTTGAGAATGGCACAATGGCTGTGGACCCCTGAGGACAGCTTTGGAGGCAAGCTGGTGGCATCTGGGCCTTTTGCGTCACCAGTGCTCAGGGTATAGGAAGCGGCCCACCACTGCGGAGAGGAGTCCAGGTGTGTCCAGGTGTCTGAGGAGCCATAGGAAGAGGCAATGCTGTTGTCTGAACAGGGCATCCCTCCGAGTCACCTGCCTCTCCCCAGCCTCATCGGGATCAGAGAGGAAAAGAAAACGCACCGAAGCCGTGACCCCCAGAGATGAAATGCTGTCTCCGTGCCTCAGTCTGCTGAGAGCTAGGCCTCAGGTCTGCTGGGGAGCATTTCCAGTGGCTGCATGCCAGCCCTGGGTGGGCGATATCTGTATGGGAAAAAACCAAAGACTCCCAGACCCTCTGCCCAAGGAAAGACTGGTGGGGAGGTGGCTGCACTGGCCCCTCACCTCTGGCCAGGAAGTAAGGTGGGAACAGGCACCCATCTGGAGAGGAAGCAGGGGTAGGCCTGACCTTGGGAAATTTCAGTGTCAGTCTTTTGGTACGTGACATAGAGGCCTGTTGACCACCATCATAGCAGCAAGAACAGACATTTATTGAGAACCTATATTCTAGATCCTAAGTTATGTGGATTTATTCACCTCATATTGACAACTATCTTTTTTTTTTTTTTTTTTTTTTTGGTGTTTTGAAACAGAGTCTCACCATATAATTCAGGTTGGACTTGATCTTATGTACCCCAGGCTGGCCTCAAACACTTGGTGATCCTCTTGCCTCAGCCTCCTGAGTGCAGGTATGCACCAGTACACCTGGCTATTATTGACAATAGACTTATAGAATAGATTCAAGTGTCCCGGTTTTATAGATGAAGTTGAAGCCCAAAGAGTTTAAGCCAAGGTCAGACAGTGGGTAAAGTGGTGGTGAATGTTTAGAAGAACCCAGACTGTTTTGTCAGCTTTCGAGTGCAAGGACAAATACCTGCTATAAGCAACTTTAAGTGGGAAAGATTTATCATGGCCTATGGTTTCGGTCCATGGTCAGCTGATTCCTTTGCTGTGGGCCTGAGGGCATCATGGAAGAAGGGCGTGCAGAGGAAAACTCTTTGCCTCATGGCAGCCTAGAAGCGAAGAATGGGAAAGAACCAGAAAGAAAGGGGCAGGAGCAAGATACAGTCTCCAAGCTCCATGACCCACTCCCTTTGACTAGTCCTCATGTCCTATTTCCATCACCTGCCAAAAATACCATCCAACCTACCACAGCAATATATGTGCACCTGTGTTTATAGCTGCTCAGTTCATAATACTAGGTATTGGAAACAACCTAAATGCCCATCGACTGAGGAATGGACAAAAAAGATGTGGTATTTCTATGTAATGGAATACTACTCAGCTATAAAGAATGATGAACTAGACACTTTCACTCTTAAATGGATGAGTATTGAAAATATACTTCTCAGTAAACTAAATAAGTCACACATATATGACCGTCACATTGTTGCACTTGTGTGATGAACCAAAAGAAAATCTATGTATATAAAAAATTAGTTAAGATAGCTAATGAAAAAGAATTTTGAGTGAAAAGTAGTTTTCGCAGAGTCATCTTCAGGTTTCATTTTTAATGCGAAATGTTCATTTGAAAATAATAGAGCAATCATAACAAGAAAGATAGTCATATAGCTGTTTTCTCTTGGTTCATTGAGTCAAAAGTTTTGTGCTAATAATTTTCTGGACAATGTTTCATGTCTATATCTTTTACCCTAAACAATTGCTGTGAATATAACAATATGCAATGTGCTGATGATTGTTACTCTCCTATTGGTTGGTTGTGAAATTGTTTTGCTTTGGTTTCTTACTTTTCTTTTGTTTAAAAAAAAAAAAAAGACCACCACCTGATTATGATCTCGTCCATGGATTCAGCCCCTGAAGTTACAACCATCATAATGCAATCACTTCAAAAGCCCATCAGCTGGCCACCAATGCACTTTGTGGGGGAGGAGCATTTTAGTAACAACCAAATCAGGAACCGACTGTAAGCCCAGCCCTTTTCCACCGCGATGAAGGGTAAATGAAATTAAACTCTATGATCTACATGAAAGGCTTAACACGGGCTCGAAGTGCTAGGGCCCCAGCTGCAGATTATTCTAGTCACACGCTAAAAATGTGCAGGGCTTTCAGTCTCTTTGTGCTGCCAGTGAAACTGCTGCTTATCTGCCTTTGCCACCGCCAGCCGACCTGAGTCCACTTCCGTTTCCACTTTGAGTTTTTGAAGGTCAAGGGAGTTCTGATAGATCATCGTCTTATCTCCCGAGTGTTTTACAGCTGTTTATTTGCTTGACACCTGGATGGGATTTTAAAAATATACAAGAGAAAGAGCCACCCCCCGTTGTCAGCAGGGATACCTCTGGAAGTCAGCACCCCATTCCCAGGGGAAGGTGACTCCGAGGGATGCACATTCCCTGCTGGTGGCTGCTAGAAGAGAAGCTTTTGTGTTTGTCTCAGGAACTCCAGGCCAATGCTGGGTCTGATCTGGGTACAGGGGTGAAAGAAGCAGGTGGTTGGTGAATTTCAGCAGTGGGACCACCTCGAAATACTGGACTTGAGAGCCAACGCTTGACGCTCCATGCTTTCTCCAGATGCCTCCTGTGTCTTCTAGGGCACAGGGGACCTAGGCCACAGCCAGGTGGGGGTTTCCAGGACGACTCATAAGCCCGGGGAATGCCCTGTGCTGAGTCACCGCGCTAACACCTGGATTTGGGGTGTGTCTTTGGAGAGAGAACCCGCTCTGGTTGTCTCACGGCCGGGTTCTGGTATCTGCCCAAAGGCTCCAAGCTTTCCCCACTCAAATGCCGAGTCCGTGCCAAGCATTTTCCGTAAATGATTTCACTGAATCTGCATAGACACCTCAGAAGAGAATCAGGATTGCTGTTCCCATTTTCAGAGACAGTGAATCTGTAAACTAGGGCTAAGCTTGGGACCTTGTTGAGGGTTAAGGGAAATGCCAAACAGATGCCAGAAGGATGTTTGCACCTCGCCAGAGCTCCTTAGATGTCAGTGACTTCTGCTGTTAGCAGGGGAGGAGGGTTTCTGATGAGGAATGCAGGGTTTAGGATCACTTACCCCCGAGGTCATGAGGGAGGTAGACCTCAGAGTCTGTCCTTGGCTGCAGCAGGATTTGATATGGGTTGGACTTCTCGTTCCTCTCCTCCCAGGTCACCCCTAGGACCACCCACAAAAAGCCTGGGTGATCTTGGGTGAGAAAGCACTTTGAAAGCTGGAAGGTTCTGCCACTCAGCCCCCGGTCCCCTGTCCCCAGAGTCAGGTGAGCTGGACCGCAGAGGCCGAGGCAGCCAGTCTGAGAAGCCTCAGTCCTCCACTTAACTCTGACTGGGCCAGCGGCCTGACCCCTCTAGCTTTAGTTCCCTCTTCTGGAAAACAGACATTGTGCCCAAAGACCTTGAGAAATGATTGAAACCGTGCACACATGAACCATTTGGATCTAGATAAATCATGGTCCTGTAGACCTCAGCCCAGGGTGATTCACTAGATGTGTCACATGGCTTGTGATGGGAAGACACGCCTGGTCATTCCCCCTGCCGCACACACACAAAATCTTCTGCTCCCCCAGGACACCAATATGATCCCCCCAACCCAGAGTCAGTGTATTTATGACTACTAAAGAACTCTCATACCAGGCATGGCCATGCACATCCATAATCCTAGCACTCTGGGTGGCTGAGGCGGGAGGATCAATAGTTTGATTGCAGCCTAGCAATCACCCATCACTGGCCTCTTCCCACTCCTCTGTGTCACATGCTTCTCACTGAGCACCTGATAGCATCTCGTGTCAGGATCAGGCCCGAGGATTCCAAGCGTGAGAGAGCAGCCTGAGCATCCCACAACAGGAAGGGACCGTCCCCTTGCCCCCTCGGTCTCTCTGCCCTCTTGGTTCAGCACCAGTGCCTTCAGTCAGGAGGGCATGGACAACTGTAATTCAGAATGACACCATACTTCACAGATCTGTCTTGCAAACAAGAGTCGAGTGAGTCCTGATTGTTTTTTATTTTTAAACTGGCCTGAAACTCATGGCGATCCTCCTGCCTCAGCCTCCCGAGTACTGGGATTTCAGGTGTGCACCATCATACCTGGCCTGATCTTATTTGTAGAAGGCAGAAGTCTACTTGTTAGGTAAAGCTGTCATGATCCCTGGAAGGGAGAGGACCAGGAGCACAGCTACCATTAATAGTGACCATGTGGAATGATTTCCCATGCAGGGATGGGGTACTTCCTCCCTATCTATTCTGCTGCTTTCATTAGACCAGCCTGTGGAACTCTCACACGACACCTCCACAGAGCTCGGCCCTTCCCAGCAGCCTTTCTGGGGCTGTGGCCAGTTTCTGATGTAAACTCAGCAGCCTTAGATCCTAAAAGCTTGATGTGGCTCAGTTGATGATGAAAGGAGAAGAACGCTGATATGTTAGAATATGAGACAATCAAATTTTCATTCTATCTAGAGATGAACACAACAGCAACATCTTTTGGAAGGACTCGAAATTACTGACATGGGAACTCTCGTGTGGGAAATGGGCCTGCCGGGTTGTGTCTTTCTCATGCCTGGAACCCCAGGAGAGTGTTCTGTGTCTTATGTCCTTCCAACACCTCCAGTCCTTCATCTCCTTGCCCCTCCATGACAGCAGGGACACTGTCAGACTAGGAATCCAGAGGATGAGGTAGGCTCCCTTAGACAGTCCCCAGAGAAAGCCCTTCCTCTCCCAGCATGTGCCCAGCCTTCCAGATGCGTGCAGGGACATTGAGTTATAACCCTCCTGCCCCAGGACTAGTTTTTTATTAGAAAGCACTGGTGCTTGGCTTTCCCAGCGATGACAGGTGTGACTCTCTGTGGGCACCAGGGCAGCACTGAAGGAAGCAAACCCCACTGAGGCTCCCGGCCGGTGGGTGAGGTCATGCCCTGCCTCCGGCCCTGCTGATCCTTGGCAATGCCCTTCGATTGTCACCCTAGCCTTGAAACTGCTCCTGCCAGCTGCTCAGCCCCGCTTCTGACAAACGGAATCACATGAAAGAGTGTCCAAAAATGAGACAGTGTCCTTTGTGAGCTGTACTGCCTTTGAGCTCTAAGGCGTGGGCTGGGGTGGAGGGGGTACACACGTGACCTGCTTCTTTTCATTCATTCCCTAAGCCCAGGGGAAAAAATGTGCTGTAACGAGTAGTGATTGGGGTTATGATTTTTGTGTGAACTGTCAAATCTTCTGTATCCGTTAACTGTCTTTGGTAGTGAGAAAATTAATAGCACTGAGTATTTGGTGTTTCTTGACTCTGCTGTATAAATATGCATGTAATATATATATGTGTATGTATATATATATATATATATATATATATATATATATATGAATGAAATGCCTTTGGAGGCAGGTACCTTCTTCTCTGGGAAAATGGTCCATTTGGACCGGAGCGGCTCCAGTGGGTCCTTGTCAGGAGGTGGGGGAGGGGCAGTGAAGGGGCAGAGTGACAGTTTCCGAGCCTTGAATCTCCATGCCTGCCTTGGAGCCTTGTCGGTGAGGATCTACCTTGTACTGCAGCACAAGTTGGGGAGTCCTAGAAAAGGGAGTCATTCTTTGTTGGGGGAAAGCTCAGTGGTGCAGGTAGGGTGTGAATGAATCTGTGTTGGCTCAGTCTCAGGGCAAACTACACTGCATGTGGAGGCAAAGGGCAGGACAGTGTCCCCTCCAGAGCCCCAGTCACCACCCCCTTGCCAGGCGGATGGCTGGGCATCTGTTTTCCACACACAGCCCTGTTCCTCATGGAGCTTCCAGTCCATCGGGAGCACAGACCCCAGTGACGATGTCACAGAGAGAATGCGATGAGAGATGGGAACAGCGTAGTCCTCAAAGGACACTGCTTATGTCCCAGCTCTGCCCACCTTTTAACTTCAGTTCCATCATTTATGAAGCGAGAGTGCAGCCTCCCTTCGTGGGCTAGTGTAAGACTTAGTGGGTTTTTGTGTGTTTAGTGCTAAGCATGCAGAGAGCCTCAGCACCTGCACAATTGCGTATGAAAATGGTCTCATGGCAAATCTCCATTCATTCAACAAGTATTTCTTTTTATTTTTATTTTAAACAAAAGAAAAGTAAGAAACCAAAGCAAAACAATTTCACAACCAGCCAATAGCAGAGTAACAATCATCAGCACATTGCATATTGTTATATTCACAGCAATTGTTTAGGGTAAAAGATACAGACATGAAACATTGTCCAGAAAATTATTAGCACAAAACTTTTGACTCAATGAACCAAGAGAAACCAGCTATATGACTATCTTTTTTGTTATGATTGCCCTATTATTGTCAAATAAACATTTCGCATTAAAAATGAAATCTGAAGATGACTCTGTGAAAACTACTTTTCACTCAAAATTCTTTTTCTTTCACTGTCTTGACTCATTTTTTATATACATAGATTTTCTTTCAGTTTGTCACACAAGTGCCAACAATGCGATGGTTGTGTATGTGTGACTTACTTAGTTCATTGAGAAGTATATTTTTAATACTTATCCATTTAAGAGTGAAAAAAAGATGTGGTATGTTTATATAATGGGATACTACTCAGCTATAAAGAATGATAAACTAGACATCTTCACTCTCATCAAGTATTTCTTGAGCACTTACTGTATTTCAGGCACTGCTGTAGGTGCTATAGCAGTGAGTAAGGCAGACCAAAGCCCAATCTTCATGGAGATTCTGTAGTGTTTGGGGAGACAGACAATAACTAAGTAGAACACATGGCATATCTGATGGTATTCTAGAGAAGAATAATGCAGGGAAAGTGAATAGGGAGAGCCAGAGGAAGACAGTACAGGCCAAGGAAGCCCTCCCTCGAAAAGTGGCCTTGGGATGTCATGCAGATACGCGAGTGAAGGAGCCCAGCATGAAAAGGAGCCGCAAGTTCAAAGCCTTGTGGCCCCAATGCTTCCCATGCTTGAGAAACTCAAGGAGACCGGTGTGGTGCAGTCAGAGACAGGGCTGGAGGGTTGAGGATATAAGGCTTTAGGGTCAGTCGAATGACTTTTTGACTCAAAGTGTGGCTTGGGCTGGAGGGGCAGCATAAAAGGATTTTGGAGAGAATAGTGGCATGTCAGATTTAGCTTCTTGGCTTTAGCAAGTTTTAATAGTCCTCATTGAGAGTGAAGCCCAGAGCGGAAGTAGGGGGATCCATAAGGTTTTTACAGGAAGCCAGGGAAGCTGATGGTGTTTGGGCCAAGTGGTATCAGGAGAGCTGACGCCTATTTCTTGTGGAAGTGGGCTGCTCCGTTCCATCTTGACCTGGCTTCGCAGGAAGGAAGAGGAAGTTGTGCAACCACGGTGCCCTGACCCTTGGGCACCCTGGCCCCTTCCTGGCCTCTCTTAAGGACACCAGATGGGCTCAAACAAGGCTGCCCTGGTGAAAGCTAACTTTAGTCCCCAAAAAGAAGAGACCTCCAGAAAGACGGGTGGGCTGGGCCCAGTATGGCTGTGTGGTGGTTCCAGGATTTCACTGCTTTGGCTTCAGACTTTGTCTTCTCTGCAGCTCATTCAGGTCTTCACTGTGGTTTATGCTGTGGCCCAGTCCTCACTCCTGTAATGTAGAGAAGAGGAGGAAGATCTCAAATTGTCTCTGGAAGGCTCTCCTGGCCTGCTCATCACAGCATTGGACAATCACTCCATGCATTAGCACAGCTAAGCTTCATAACCCTCACAGCTACACTTCACTGAAGTAGACACCGTGAGCTCCATTTTACAGACAGGAAAACCTCAACACACGCAGGCACACGCACACACACACTCACTCACACACACACTCACTCACTCACACACGGGTTCAGTAACTTGTCCAGGACAGTCCAGGGGTGGACAGTTTGTCCCCCAAAGCTGTTGCTTTTGGCCACGATTCCATAAAGTATTTCTAAATAAGTTGCTTCCCTCATGCAAGTTAAATGACTCTGACGCTTTGTTTTGCTTTGTCCTTTGAGTCAGGGTCTCACTGTGCAGTTCAGGATGGCCTTAAACTCACTATGTAGCCCAGGCTGGCCTTGAACTCT
Source organism: Dasyprocta punctata (assembly GCA_004363535.1). NCBI lineage: Eukaryota > Metazoa > Chordata > Mammalia > Rodentia > Dasyproctidae > Dasyprocta > Dasyprocta punctata. The sequence continues at coordinate 56,481 of RJWM01009251.1, forward strand.
CGGCAATCCTCCTGCCTCAGTCTCTCAAGTGCCGGGATTACAGGTGTGCACTGCCACACCTGGTAACTGTGACTCTGTAAATTTGAGGGTCACCAAGGAGAGAATGTCATTTCTGCTACAGATTATAGCTGCCAACAGCCCTACTAAATATTTACAAAATAACCTGAATATTCAAAATTCCACTGGGTATTTACACGTGGTCAGAATCCCTGAGGACTCCCACACGTGGGACACAGGAGGCTGGCCAGAGGATCAGGGCCAGGGAGGTGCTAATCCCTCCAGGAGGAGGCTTCGAGACTGATGTAGATGTGTTTATCTCTCTTTTCTGGTCTTTGTCTCTTTATTTTCCTCCCTCCCTCCTGGCCTGGCTGACAGGCCTGATGCCGCCCATGCATCGGCATCTCAATCACTTCTGCTCCCCCTGGAGATCGGCCTGGCCTTGGGCCCTGTGGCCTCCTGGAATACATCAGCAAACCAGGGAGCAGAGCAGGGAAGGGATTAAAGAAGAACGACTCCTCCAGGCTGCCAGCTCCCTATAATCTGCTGCTTAGAGTGTTGCCGCCAGAGACCTCTGGAACCACCAGGTCCTTCTCCTGCCCTAGAAATAAGATCTCCAAACCCACCAGATGCACCAGCTCAAACTAGGAAGAATTTTCCTTAAAAAAAAAAAAAAAAAAAGTACATTAAATTGAATTCTGTATTTTCTGCCCTTCATACGAGGCCAGAGATGGAAGATAAATGTGATGTCTCTAAATGTCTCCAAGAGCGAGAGAAGAAGAAATTTTCCCTTTGGCAGCTATTTAAAAATGAATTTTTTTGCATTTCCAATGAACAGGCTGTTCCCAGTGACCTCTTCTTTCAAGGGGAAAAAGCTCTTTATTTTGATTATTTTTCTTCAGCCTGTTTCGTTTTTTCCATTTTTAATCTTCCTCGCCTAATTATAATCGCCAGGGACTTCTACCAGCTTTTTCCCCCTCTTCCTTGCAGAGCTGTCCCCATGGGCACCCCGGGCCCTGGCTGGATTTGCTCTTACCCTCACCTCAGCGTTCTTGGCCTAGGGCTTTGCTACCTGGAAGGCTGGTTTCCTGGAGGGCAGCGCCGCTGGCCTGCCCAGCCTTATCTCCTCACCCAGGACACAAGGACGGTGCAGTCAACCAACACCGCCCTCCCGCAGCTCATTAGCACTTTCTGCTGGACAAGCCAGCCTGGATCAGGAGAAACACAAAAAATGGCAATTAGTGATGGGCCGTGGGGCTGCTCCTGAGGGTGGAGTGGCAGGACCCCTGGCTCGCGGCTTTGAAGTAAGGGGATCCCCCCTCGCATCCTGGGTGGCTCCATGGGCAAATCTTCTTAGGAAGGGGGCTCACAGACACCAGTTCCTTTTGATCTTCCCCTCTCCCATCCCTTCTCCACGGAGCTCACTGAACAAAGGCTCCTTCATTAAGTATTTGGGATGTGGCACTTTAGGAGTGCATTCAGGATCCTCAACCTCTCTGATGATGGTGATAATAACGAAGGATTATTATTATTTATTGGACTCTTGCTCTGTACCAGGCATTAGGGTCTTTGCTTTTTGTGATTTGAACATAGCTTCTAGAGAAAAGAAACCATTTCCACTTTATAGATGAAGGAACTGAGATCCAGAAGTTAAGTAACTCACCTAGGGTCAGGCTCAGATGATTGACTGGTGGCATTCATTTAGCTGCAGAAGGTATTTGTTGAGCATCTACTATAGGCTCAATTGTTCAGGCAATCCCTGCCATGGGGGGCTTGCATTTGCATTGAATGGGTAAGAAATAGACATAGGAGTCCCTGTATAAGCCCTTTGAAGGAAGTAAGAAATCTCTGTTCCATGGCAGATCAGAGATTCCTGGCCTCTAAGACAGGCAGGAGCTGAAAGCATTGCCCTGTAACCCAGTGGGCAGTTACCTGAGTGTCCTCAAGGCCTGGTGGCCATGCATTTTCATTAGAAAAAGATTCTGGGGCTGGGGATTTAGTTCAGCAGTGTAAGCGCCTGCCTGGCAAGCGTGAGGTCGTTGAGTTCAATCCCTGGTACCAAAAAAAAAAAAAAAAAGTCATAATTAGGAAAAGATTCTGAGGGAAGCATCTTGTCCAAGTTCCAGGGAGGGGGACCCTGAGCTGGCTTTTGATATGGTCCCACCATGCTGGATTCTGGGGCACAGCAGGAAATCTGACTGTCCTCTGAGGGGTGGAGCCAGCCCTGCTGCCACCCCTGTCCAGCCACACCCTGGACAAGAGCCTTGTTATCAGTGAAAGTGAAGCAGCAATCTCCCCGCTGGGGAAGTCCAGGGTAATTTACCGCTGCTCTGAGGTTCTGGTTACAGCCTCTGCTCCCTGCACGCTGTCAGGGAGGGGAAGCGAACAGTTCTCGGTATCAGCTGTTCCTGGTTTCCCGCTTGAGATGGGAGCACCCTCCCTCCCTCAGCCTCTGTGAGTCAGCAGTCAGCTGGCCCCACCAAGGTGTCCACAAATAGCTCCTCAGCGTGATATCAGCTGAAGTCAGGAGTGACTCACACGGGGAGCTTTGAGCACCTCCTCCTCTTCCGGGGAGATGCACCTACCTCTGCCCCCACCTGAGCAGGCAGGAGACGGGGAGAGGAAAATCCCAGATGGTGCCACAGAGACTTTCAGAAACCAGAGAAAAGGTCGCCCAATCTGTGCTGAGGCTTTGGGGGTGGGAATCTGAGGGGAAGGGCTGGAAGATACTAAGCCAATTGTCCAATCAATTTTAGGTGAATGCCATGGAAGGCCCTGTGGCCCCCACCTGACTTTTCTTGCCCGCCCCTGCCCTGGGTACTATTTTTGAGCCATCCTGTATCCCAGGTACTGCCATTGGCTCTCACAGGTATTAGGCGAGAGGTATCATTGGTCCATTTTCCCACTGAAAGGCTGAAGGTTCGGGCAAGGTCTTCAGTGACTAAGGCTTTCTAACCCCAGCGTGACTTTCAGATTCTTCACTGATCTCTGCTGCCCTTAGTATGACTTGCGACCTCGTTAGATTCAATATGCAGGTGTCCCTGTTGGATGGTGGCATGAGTGTGACTGCCGGAGTGGACTGTGTGTGTCCCCAAGTCCACTAGGTCACTGTTATCCTTCAGCAGATCAAAATGATCACCGCAAGGAGAGGCAAAGGCAGGTGTGCATGTGTAGGTGTGTGCACTGCATTTGTTGGGAGTGCATCTCTGTCTCTCTGTCTCTGTCTCTCTGTCTCTGTCTCTCTCTGTCTCTCTGTCTGTCTGTCTCTCTCTCTCTCTGTCTCTCCCTCTCTCCCTCTCTCATTCTACATCCTGCAGCACCAAAGGGCTGCTGCAGAGAATTCTGCCCCTGCTTGGCCAGAATGTGGGTCTGACCAGAGGCTCAACTGCTGAGCACTAAATGTCACCAAACTGTGGACAGGAAGAAAGTGGAACTGTCCAGAGTAGTAGGTGTGATGCAGGCTAGTAGATCTGACACAGATAGCAGTGACCTTCAAAGAGATTTAAAGGAAGAAAAACAATGATTTTTGGGAAAATAAGCAAGACAAAGATGTTGTCCCCAAGGGAGTGGAATTATGGGTGATTTTTTTTCTCTGTCTTGCACTTGTCTATATTTTCTGCAGTCATGATAAAGGTAATTTAATAAGGCCCTGGTAAAAGGGCTTAATCCTTCAGGGTCAGCTTAATCTTGTAGACTGATTTCTTGTTCATGGGCTTTCATTGTATCTTTTCATGTCCTTTGGGGTGGCACTTCTTTTAACAAACATTATTCTAGCATAGATGTTATTGCCAATGTGATGATAGAGGATAAATAATTTTCTTAAACGATCATGTGATGAGACACTACTTCATTAGGAATGCCATAACTGAAAAGACAGATGAAAAGGCAAGGCCGGTGGAAAATTGGAACCCTCATCCTGCCTTTAGGAACATAAATTGGTTCAGCCACTGTAGAGAACAGTCTTGTGGCTCCTCACGATGTTAAATGTAACTGCCTATAATCCTACGAGGGATGCTGAGGCAGAAGGATCCTAATTTAGAGGCAAGTCTGTGCAATTTACTGAGACCCTGTCTCAAAAATCCAAAAGGCCTGGGGATGTAGCTCAATGGTAGAGTACTACCCTAGCATATGTAAGGCTCAAACCTCAGTACCACAGAACAAAGGTTTTATGCTATATAAAAGAAGCCAGACAAGCTGGGCATGATGGTGCATGCCTGTAATCCCAATGTGGTGGATTGATAACTGGTGGGTCACTTGCAATACCAGCTGAACTGCATCAGCATGGTGCTGTGTGTGGATGCCCACCTGAGAATTGTTGACAAAATAAAAAGGAGAACTGGAGAGGAAGAGGTGGCCTCGTTGGTTCTCCATAGCATTGTTGGTTCTCCATAGCATTGTTGGTTCTCCTGCTGCCTTGGGTTCTCCCGGAGGAGCTTGTTAAGCTTCTGTCCTGATATAAACTTGGCTGTTCTCATCGTCAGAGGAGCTCAGGACCTTGTTGTCACTGAGAATGGCTGCGACTCACTTTGGAGGAGTTCTGGTCCTTACTTTGAACATCGCTTCCTGGCTCTGGTAGGGAAGATGGTGTGCCATTCAGTCTCCTGGAGAAGCTTGTCATGCTGGCTTCCTGATATGAACTCAGCTGTTCTCATCATCAGAGGGGCTCAGGATCTCGTTGTCATTGCAGATGGCTGTGGTACTTTTCGGGGGAGCCCTGGTCCTTACTCTGAGCATCACTTCCCGGCTCCAGTGCAGAATCCTCAGCCTACTAGTACAGATCCTTCACCCCGCTGGCACAGACTTTCTAGCTTCCACTGCTGACCGTGGGGCCTTCCCAGCACAGATCCTTGAAATAGACTTGCATGAGTCATTGTTGTGGGCTCTAGACCTCCAGGTGGACTCATAGAGGACATTGTCTTGGGTTCTAGGTCTTCAGATGAACTCATGCAGGACATTGCCATGGGATCCAGACCCTCAGATGGATTCTTTGGGTCTTAGTGTATGGATAGATTTCCTGCACTCTTTCATTTGTATTTGACTTTTTGGGTAACTATTATAAAATACTATAAATTGTGTGCCCTGTATGTAATTGTTTTCCTTACAAATCCTAATTGCAGCACCCAGAACTTGGGAAGCCAAGGCAGAAGGATTGCCTCAAGTTCAAGGCCAGCCTGGGCTACCTAGTAAGTTCAAAGCCAGTCTGAGCCACATAGCGAGACCCTGCTTTAGAGAAGTCACACACACACACACACACACACACACACACACTCACACACACACACACAGCCAGACACAAAAGACCATGTACTCTATGATCCTGTACATGTGAAATGTCCAGAATAGATAGATTTACAGAAACAGAAGTAGATTAGTGCTTTCAGGGATTGGGGAGGTGGAGAATGGGAGTGACTGTAAATGACCCCAGGTTTTTGTTAGGAATGGTGAACACATTCTAAAAATTAAATGATGTCATGGTTTCACATCTCTGAGCATAGTAACTGCCACCAAATTGTTCCTTTGAAATAGGTGAGTGTTATGATAGGTGAAGTACTTTAAAATTTTTAAAAATGGCCAAATTAGACTCATAAATATCAGGCCCAGTTTCCCTACAGTGGAAAGGTAAAAATGAGGGTCTCTCTGCTTACTGGCCATGATGTCTTGGGCAAGTTGTTTAACCCCTGAGCATCTGTTGTCTTATGATAAAGGGATCCCATTGCTTCATGGGTCCCAGGATAGTTACTACTGACTGTCTGCTGCTCCTGTATGTCCTCCTCCGGCTGCAGTGCTAATCGTTCCTGGAGGAGACAGACTTGTCACTTGTGTGAGGGTCTTGTTTTTGCTTTCCCTCCCGTAAGAGAGCCTCTGTGAACACCACCTCTTCCAAGGGCCTGGGCTGCAGGATCAGAAGGGAAGCAACAGTGACCCATCTTGCCTGGCCATTCCCAATGTCTGTTTGAGGCAGGAGAAGTCAAACAGGCAGTGGCTTCTTGCAGTTATGGAAATACAGTTGGTACTTGTACACTCAAGGCACTTGGGTAGCACAGATGTTTATTTTTCCAGCAGATCCTTTCTTCTCTCCTTTTTCCCTTTTCCCACCTTGCCCTCCGCCTGCCTTTCTTTCTAAGACAAGGGCCTAGAAGCATTTGGGTGGGCCCTGCAGCCTGCAAACCCTTCTTGCACAGAGCCTGAGCTGCTGTTTGCAGCTGGCAACATCAGCCGTAACAGTGGCGGAGCCTGGTGGGCGACACTTCAGCACTCTGCTCTCCAGGGCTGCCTTTGGCTGGCGTTGGAGGTCACGCCGACCAGCCTGTCTCTTTGCCTTCCACTTGGAGTCTGTGCCAGAACGGGCAGTGCTTCTGTCCTCTGACATCTGCCCTCTCTGACAGCCATCTCCACAAGTACATGCAGTAGAAGAGACTGGCGTCATGGATCTACACATTTATATTTTTTTGGCCTTTAACTTATCAGACCATATGAAACTAGAGCCACTATTCTGATTTGCTTTACTATTGAGAGTATCAAGTTTTACTGAGATTGAAGGCTAAAATAAATACACTCTGTGAACACTGGTGTTGTAGACTTACTGAGCACCTCCCATGCTTGTGGAGCTGTGTAACTGCAGAGACGGTGGAGACGGAGAAGGATTAAGATGAAAAATAGTTTCTGGCCTTTGTAAGCAGAAAGCAGTAAAAAAGATGATCCGTATCACAACTCACTCCTACCTCGGGGCTGAGAACAGCAGGAGAAGGGCAGAGGGCAGAGGCCATTAGAGAGCATGTGAGCCCATGAGGACTGTGACACTCTCTGGTCACCAGGTACCCAGACTGTGCTGAGCTCAAGTGCATCATCTCAGATAATTCGCTCTCACTCTCCTGCTCTCTGTGACAGAGATGCACTGCCCGTTTTACAGACCAGCAAACTGAGGGTTGGGGAAGATGTTGCTTGTTTGAGGTTACCCAGTGAACTGGTGCCTTTCATTGCTGCGCTGCTATAAGGGAGGCTCCGTGAATAAGAGTCCCTGGGGAAAGAAAGGCTGGCGGAGTGGGGAGCCAGCCGTGTGGGGACTACAGTCAGGGCACGTCAGTGCCTGGGACAGGTTAGACTATCGGATATTCACACCCAGTTGGGGTGATGCACTCACAGCACACCCCCGCATTGTGCGCGAGGTCCTGGGGGCTACAGCCATGACATATGAGAAGCCTGTGACACAGGACCAGGTTGGACACTGCTGGAAGACAGAATTGCAGAGTCTGGGACTGGGACCTCATATATCCTCGCAGAGTATGGGAGGAAGGGGCAGACATCAGAGCAGGGAGGAGCTGGCACTGTGCCTGTGGACAGAGTTAACTCCAGCTTAGCTGTGGAAGACGGGTCAGGCGTAGCCTGCACCTAGAGGACGGGCGGTGAGGTGTCTTCCGTGGTCGCTTCACCCTTGGATGTGTGTAGCATGCATTCTTCTGGGCTGGTTTTTGTTTCTGGGGGCAGTATTGCTTTGTGTGTCAGGGACAAAGAAACTGTCTCCTGAAACTTAGTCAAGCTGCAGAAAGACTTGTGTTCCTTCTCACCTTTGCCGGCGGGCAGCTGGTGGCAGGGATCGAAAAGGGGAGGTCGCATGGCCACACTGGGCATCAGCCTGCATGTCACTCGGGGCACACTGACTGATCAGTGATTCGAGTAACGAGACTGATCCTGGGGAGCAAAGCTGGCTGCCTGTGAGGTGGGAATTAAGAAGCAGAGACCGGCCAGGGGAAACACAGAGGAAGCGTGAGCTGAGTGCTCAGAGTGGGGGACGGGCAGCCAGCAGCCTGGGCACTGAGCGATGATTACGGGGAGAACAGTGGCAGCGCTGGGGGCGTCCCACCGAAAAGAACGGCTGAGGGAAGCCAAGAGGAGCGGGCTGCAGAGTACAGCGGCCCCTCTGTCGGTGGTGCCATTCAAAGCCAGGGACGCTGTCACCGAAGGGCTCCCATCAGCGCCTCTCCCCTGGCAGCTGGCCAGCCCCATTCACCCGGAGGCGCTGGAGCGCGGGGGCTGCCGAAACAGGCTGATTCGCCGTTTCCACTCGGCTCTCCGCAGTGTTGGTGGGCCGATCACACGCCAGCCTCGTAAACTCGCTCTCCGCCTGTCCGTGTGACGTTTACGGCCCCACGGGGAGCTGGCTTTTTAATGAGCCTAATTTGAGACCGTAAGTAGGAGTTTGTAAAACAAACAGTGAGGGGCTTCGGGCCAATGTCCAAAGATGCAGTTGAAGCATACAGGGTCACACACACACACCTCTGCAGACAGATCGGGGACTCCCCGGAGCCCGGGGGTGGTGAGATAAAGGTACTCCCCAGAGGAACCGCACCCTGACAGGGGAGCTGCTCTAGCCTCTATTTCCCCCACCCCCTTCTCCCACCCCAGAGATGGGGAGGCTTAGCACTAGGTCTTCCCATGTGGGTGGAGTGTGGAAAGCACATGGGCATCCTGGTTGTCCCAGGTGACCACTAAGATTCTCCTGGAGCAAACCCATGTGTGCACCCAAGGCTGGAAGTCACTGTCCCCAAAGTCCCTTGCACAGCCCTAACAGGCTGTGAGAGGGGAGAGTACATTGTCTACGGGTACAGCGGGAAACTCCACATCTGCCAGTGCCCTGATCCCCTTCTGGGAGAACTGACCTTCCAGTTAAGATTGAGCTGGAGGATGCTGGCGTCAGCTAGGAGGCTGCACTGTCCCATGAGGGTCCCTAAGGTCATCTTCAGCACCAGAGCACTGGGTGTGATGGAACTTGGAGACCACTACCCCCAGGGAGTCACCCTAGAGGTTCCTCCTGACCCCCAAATAACAGCAGCAGGTGCAGTGAGCCCTTCAATGTGCGTGTACTGCAGACGGTGGAGCTGGGGATGAAGAACAGTATTTGGCACAGCGAAAAGACATTCATGAAGTATTAAGAGGAGATACATGCTCAAAAGCCTGAAGGGGTATCGTCGTACCATACTATCAGTGGAGATTATCTCGAGGTGGTAAAGTTGTGGTGATTCTGTAGTTTCCTCCTTTTGCCCGATCTTTAAAAACTAAACCACAAGTGAGTGGAGTTCCACCAACCTCCCAGCAGCAGCTGAGCAGTCCAGCTTGAAGATTCTCCCCCAAAGCGAGCTCCCACTCCATCTGCCAGAGCTAATTGTGGGCCAGCCTTGGCCAGGGCCACAGCAGCAGTTGAGAGCCAGTCCACAGCCTGCTGGTCTTATAGTAACTGTACACACCTTGTTTCTGAAAATCACTTGGCAAGTCACAGAAAACCTGATTGTTATGAACTGAATTGCACATGTTGAAATCCTGGCCCCCAGTTTCTCAGAACGTGACTACATTTGGACACAGGGCCTTTAAAGAGACAGAAAATGTAAAATGAGGTCATGTGGGAAGCTCCTAACCCAAAGCAACCAGTGTCCTTATAAGAGAGGGTTGGGACCCAGATGAACAGAGAAAGATGACCCATCCACAGGCCAAGGGAGGGGTCTCAGAAGACGCCAACTCTGCTGACATCTTCATCTTGGGATTCTTGCCCCTAGAACTTTCAGAAAACACTTTAACTTGAGCCACTCAGTCTGCGACGTTTCGTTTCAGCAGCGCTAGCAAACTAATAGACAAACAGGGTTATTTTCCCCCTTGTAACAGGAAGGTCAGGCTGGGGATGTAGCTCAGTGGTAGAGAACTCGCCTAGCTTATACAAGCCCCTGAGTTTGATTTGCAGCATGGAGGTAAAAAGTTCAGAGACTGGCAGGTTCCTGGTGTAGTTCAGCTGCTTGGTGAGACCCTGAGAGACGCAGTCTTGGCTCTGCTATCTTCAGTGCATGGTCCTGTCCTTTGCGTGGTGCTCTCTCTCCCACCGGCCAGATAGCAGCGTGGGGATGGCTCCAGCTCTGCAGGATGGGCCTACCTCCTAGTGACACAAAGGCTGCTGCTGCGCTTTCTTCAGTCAATGCTTCACAGTTGAGGCAAGAAGAAGAGCAAAAGCCCTGCCAGCTGGGTGTCCTGTCCCCTTTGATCAGGAAAAGCAACATTTGCCTCAACCTCTAAAGTAATGACGTGAGATCTAATCGCCCTTGACAGTGCCGCATGGCTGTTAGGGAGCCTGGGAGGCTGTCTTCCAGAGCTCTTGGCATAGTGCAGAGCCATTCTAGATAAAGTTGGGCTTCCATTGATGGGAGGAGAAGGGATGGCTTCAGATGTCCCTAAGCTGGGGATCGTGATGTCCTCCAAGATCCTAGGAGTGGCATGTGGTGAAGTCTGGGAAAGATATGAATACCTGGGAATAAATGTTCTCCAGGAACCTCCTTTCAATAAGGGAGCCTCCCCACCTCTACCTCTTCCACCCACCATCCACCCCCATATTGCAGAGTTTGCTTAGCCACAAAGCAGTGACCATGGAGTGGTTTCTTGTCTTGAAGTCCGTAAAACCCCTTGGCGCCTTTTGAGTAAGCAGGTGCTTTCTGAACCGTGACATCGCACAGCAAGAGCTCTGTCTTCATGTTCTCTTAAGCTGCTCTCACGTACTGAGGGCTCCTCCTCTGGTATTTATCATGGTATGCTTTAATTATTCGGCTGCATGGTTTTTCTCTCCTCTAGAGCAAGAACCCCGAGTCTTATTCATCTCTGTATTCCGAGCACCAAGTTCTGCACAATTAATAGGCATGTGATGAATATTTGCATAAATGGGTAAATGATGAGAATAGCACAGAGCTAAAATTTCCCTAGACAAATAGATCAGTGGAGCAGAAAAGAGAGTCTAGAAATAGACCCATATAAACATAGTCAGCTGATCTTTGATAGAGAAGCAAAAGCAGTACAATGGAGCAAAGTGAGTCTTCTCACCAAATGGTGCTGGAACCACCGGCCATCCACGAATAAGAGACTCTGGACCTTGTGCTTCTCCCCAGATTAGTTCAAAGTGGGTCACAGACCTAAATGTAAAATGTAAAACTACAGAAGTTCTCTAAAATAGCACAGAAGATTGAGATGACCTTGGGCTTAGTGATAGTTTCTTAGTTAGAATTGATAAACTGGACTTGGTTAAAATTAAGTTTCTACTCTGAGACAGATACTGTCAAAACAATGAAAAGTCTCAAATAGGGAAAAAAATATTTGCAAAAGATATATCTGAGGGACTGCTATTCAAAATATACAAAAGACCTCTTAAAACTCAACCATAGGAAAGCAACTCGACTTGAAAATGGATCGGGGATGGAGGAGGTAGTGTTGCCTGCCCAGCACACACAAGATCTGGGGTTTGATCCCTAGCACCAGAAAAATCCATTAATTAATGGGCCAAATCCCTTGTCAGATGCCTCACCAAAGAAGATATACAGGTGGCACGTGGGCATATGGAAATACATTCATCGCCATTTGTCATTAAGCTACAAATTCAAACAGCAATGGGATAGCATTACACCCTGTTAGAGGGACTGAGTACAGAGTGCTACCAGCACCTGATGCTACAGGGATGGGCACCATGAGAATTCTCCCACATTGCTGAGAATAGAACATCCTCTCTGGAAAACCATTTGGCAGTTCCTTACAAAATGAAATATACTCTTCTCACACAATCCAGCAATTATGGTCTTTGGTTTTTATCCACACAAGAACCTGCTCACAGATGTTCATGGCAGCTTTGCCTATCATTGCCAAAACATGGACGCAAACATAGGTGAATGGATAAATAAACAATGGCACATCCAGTCAAATGAGGTATTATTTAGAGCTAAAAGGAGATGAGCTATCAGGTCGTGAAAATACATGGAGGAAAATTAAATGTATCTTACTAAAGGAAGGAAGCCCATCTAAAAGGGCTCCATGCTCTCATGGTCCAACTTGTGACCTATGGAAAACACAGAACTATGGTGACAGACTGAAATGAGTGGTGACCACAGTGAGGGATAGGAGCAAATGCAGAGCACAGGTGACTTCTGGAGCAGTGAACATGCTCCATAGGATGTGATCATGGTGGACATGTGTCACATACTTTTGTCTGAGTCTGGGGACTGCACAACAGTAATTTGCACTGCTGTAACAGAGTATCTGATACTGGGTAATTTACAGTGAACAGAAATTTATTTCTCACAATGGTGGAGGAATTGTTGAATTAGAAGATCGAGGGACCGACCTTTGGCAAGGGTCTTCTTGCTGTATCATAAGATGGCAGCAGGTATTACACAGGAGAAAGGAGGGCAGAGAGGAGAGGCAGAAGGTGGCCAAACTCATCTTACTGCCAGGAACCCACATCCATGACAACTAACCCCCTCTCTACAGTGGCCTTAATCCGTTCCCAAGGACAGGACTCACTGACCTACCCCACTTCTCCATACAGGCATCAAGGGTTACTTTTCCAACTCATGAGCTTTGGTGGGGGACACATTCAGACCACAGTGAACACCAGGAGGAAAGCTTACTGTGAACGATGGGTTTTGAGTCACAGTGCCATGTCAGTGCAGCCTCATCAC